>JAFVLL020043062.1:0-11151 GCA_021397915.2 Tor tambroides
AGCTGAGCTGTCAGATCATACATGGCTGAATCAGATCGCATTATTTTAATGTAGGGCTGGGCGATATATCTCATGCGATATGCATGCGCATCTCGTCAGTAAAGCCGGTTCCTTGATTGGCGGTAAATGGAGCGGCGTTTAATACACGGAGCCGTAGATCACTGACAAGCTACGCAATATCGCTTTCATTATCGAAGGCGATTCATATCGCATGAGATATATCGCCCAGCCCTAAAGTAGGTGCTGACAAACCACATCTGATCATCTGCCTGCAGTCTCGGTTTATTTAGTTGAAGTTATTTAGTTGATTTACTATCCAAATAACCAGTGTGCAGTTTAACAGCTCATTAAAGGGTTAGATAACCCCAAAACGGAGGTTATTTCAATATCAATATTATATTTAATCACCCTTATCCAGTTTCAAACCTGCAGGACTTAAATTTTCCTGTGGAACACAAAAGAATATGCTAAGAAGTCACTATTTCCTTTCAAAACATTTTTTTCGGGTGAGCTATATCTTTAAGAAAGAAGACATAATTGTGTTTACTGGAAATAAGCTAATGCACATCAGCAAATCAAAGGCAGCAACCGTCTTTATTGGTCTAATGTTTACGGTTCATATTCTCAAGCTCACTCTGACAATTCTAACTCCACAAATGAATTTAAGATCTCTCCTTTACACAACCACAAGCTAACATTAGCCAAACACTCTTGACTTTAATATTACGCGATTTATATCGACTGTCTTTATGTAATGCAAACGACCGCTATCATTTACCCTCTCCTCCGCTCATGTGTCCTGAAAAAGCGATCTGTTATCCTCGTAAAAACCCAGGAGAAAGCAGGAGTATACCCAGAGAACACAAGTCTTTTCCATTTCATGGGCGCCGCCATGTTTTCACTGCATTTTGAATGTCAAAAACTTTATCTAAACACACACGTTGCTTGCGGCGCGACACAGACGCTTGTACTAGTGTAAACAAGTTGGCTGGTGATAATAAGAGGGCCTGCAGCGTTGACAAGGTATAATTGTGCGTTTGCTGGTCTCTCATCTTTATATACGTTTTTATCAGTGATAAAAATGCCACATTGTCTCTTGCACACTGCACCTTCCCTATTTATATTCGAACTTAACTAGTGTCAGAAATTTATTTGTATTCCTGGAATTGATTTTTTAATCAAATAAAATATAAAATAATGTACAATATATCACATTTCTTCTAGAATACATTCTAATTGTATTTAGGAATGCTTTTTAACATTCAATGCTTCCTAAAATTTTCATTATAACATTATTATTTTAGCTTTATTTTATTTCAGTATTATATTAGCTGCAGATCTCCGCGACAGTGAATGCAGTTATCTGACAGCTACACTGTCAGAGGAAATAAATGCATAAGTAGATAGAAAATATTATGAAATAACGTGATACGTTGTGATACATACATTTTAAGTATTTGGGATATTTTGTCCAAACATCCAGTGCACCCTTATATACTCGAACTCATAATACATTAATTTATTAAATAATATCTAAATAAATAATAAGCATTTATGGTTAGATGCTAACTGTATTTAAATTGCCTTGTATATGTACTCTGCACATGTGATTTTAATTTTATGTTTTACATCATTAGACGATATATACAATAAACTCTACTCTATACATTTTCAAAGCTTCTGATCAGTGAATTTATAATGCAAGAATTAGTGGTCTTTTGGAAGGTGGTCTACTGCTGTCATCCTATAGATGGCGTATGGAACAAATCCAGCCAGTAACCCAGCCATGCATGAGTCGAGTCAGCTTTGTGAATATATACTATACTATACTATACTATACTATACTATACTAGATACTTTTACATAGAAAACTGTAGCGTAACTTTAGCGTATAGACTTGCATTCTTTTTCGAATAATTTTATGTTACATAAGTCCCAATAATATGACATTTGTTTAATTTTATTCTTTTCTTGGCAAAACGTTCCATGACGCATCTGACCGTAAATGACACTATAATACGGGACTCTGCAAAACCAATAAATGAATAGATAAAATAGACTAATAAAACAGAATAATATGCAACATGTGTGTGGTCAGATATCATCAGTCATAACACACCGACCGCATTTATATCCGCAAGGGCAATGCAACGTTTCACCTTGTGTGAACAGGGAAGGGAGGGGGGAGAAATCCCGTAAAAAAGGGTCACGCTGATTATTTATTGGCAATCCGCCACGTGCGTGTGTGTGTGAGTGTGTGTGGTTGCTTTACTGGAACACAAGGGGTGGAGCCTCTTAGAAATATCAGTCGGTACTTCAACTCGATGGCACGAACCTCCACTACCTCTGATAGACTTTCACACAGCTGATCTCTGATCAACTGTTAAAAAACTGACATGAAACTGATCTTTATCCTTTTAAAAGAAGGTCTGTTTTGCATAAGCGCTTATATGGAAATCACAAAAGGATCTATGTTTTAAGAAAACTCCCAAGATTGAGTCGGATAACGCTTTGAAGGTAAAACGACGTTTTGCGCTTTATTCTAATGCACTGGATTATCTATTAGAAATTTATGCATATACTACTATATCGGACTGTTAATGCATGTCTCGGTATGTGCTGTGCTACATGGTATCCACGTCTAAATAAACTATGCTGTTGAGCTTTGTAATGCGATCTAACGCATACCTTAATAGTTTGAAGACTGCTTTAGTTATATATGCGAGCGAGTCGGACTAAACGACCTCAGTGTAACCCGAATAAGTCGGTGAATTTCTATTCCATTTAGCATAAGAGGGTGAAGGGGTATTTACAGTGAAATACGAGACAGAGACCGTGTGTCATGAATGAGAAATTGGGTTATTCACAACGAACTGGAGGACCTCATTCATAACCTGTTTTCTAATAGCCCAAGAGAGCGATCGAAGTCAATATCGGGTTTACACGGTCGAGCTTGGACTAAAAATAAAGCTTCGATTAGCAACTAGTTAATTTATCCACTGCAAGCCGTTTTTAACATTTGCGCCTCAAAATGATCTAGCATCTATCTTAATTTCACAAGTAACAAGTTACACATTATTCCTTTCTCATTTAATAGTGTCTTGTAAAACTAATCGTTTTTGGATTACGTGCTTAACTAGTACTATTAGTACTAGAAGAACTAGAATATGGAACAGCAACTTACTAGTGGGAAGTTGATATTTAAACCACAGACCCTATAGAATTAACTAACTTGAATAATTTGTTACCAGTAGTACTGGGATAGTGACTAGTTGCAATAGTATTAGTAAAACTGGAATAGGTACCAGCAACATAGTAAATGGCAAGTAGTTGATCTGAACTACAGATTCCCATGTAAATCATTACCAAAAAATAGCAATTTGTTATCAGGAGTATTGGGAGGTTGACTAGTAGTAATAGTACTAGTAAAACTGGAAAGGGTAAAATCAACATTGGCATTCACCAGATGTATTGGGATAGTGACTAGTAGAAAGGTTTGACTGAATATATATTAGTCACTATTGAAATAAGTACTAGCATCTAATGGTTAAGTTAATGCATTAGGTTCTAAAGCACAATGACTAGATAAATTGACACAATACTAGTCACTACTACTGAATTACTTGAAAAATAAGTACTAGTAAAAAACAGACACTAATTAAAGAAGTAAAAGTTAGTTTATCTCCAAATGGGACGATTACATCACTGAAATGCGTAAATGTGATATTTCTTTGGAGAGGGAGGGCTGCGTTTTAATGATAAGGAACACATGTGAGAAACAACCAATCCAGTTATTAGAACTATGAATGGCCCTAATAAAAGCGATGTCATAGCAGATGTAAGTCTGCTGACATTGGCTTCTGTTGTTCTCACTCTTTGGTTGATGCTGACATTTTCCATTTGGCTTTTCCTTCAGCTGCTTTCCATACCTACCGAGACGTCATTTCTTCTGGATGTGGAAGAGGTGCCAGAGCTCTGGGAGTTGTGTTGGTGCTCTCCGGTGCATGAGCATCCTGGCTGGGACGGCCCTTCGGCCCTGGACCCCGAGCACCAGTGGTTGCCGGGCGGTACAGGGGGCGGGCAGAGAGCCATGGTAACGCACAGTAGGTTTGACAGCGCCATGAGCAGCAGCCCCTTTGAAGGCGGCGTGCGCCTGCCCCCCCACCGGTACAAGACCTTCAGTTCTCGGGCGCAGTATCAGATGGTGATCGCGGCTGTGCGCAAACTGCAAGAGAGCGGCTTTTACTGGAGCACCGTGAGCGGGAAAGAGGCCAGTGCGCTGCTGAGCACCGAACCCCCGGGCACCTTCTTGGTGCGCGACAGCTCAGACCACCACCACTTCTTCACGCTCAGTGTGAAAACGAGCACGGGCACCAAAAACCTCCGCATCCAGTGCGACTCTGTCTCCTTCTTCCTGCAGACCGACCCACGGAGCGAGCAGGCCGTGCCGCGCTTCGATTGCGTCCTCAAACTCATCCATCATTACATGCCGTCGGCCGGGACAGGGACCTCGTCGGAGGTCCAGGCCGTCGGAGAAGGTGGAAGCGGGGCCGACGGAAGCGCCTACTACATCTTCTCTGGTGGCGAGAAGATCCCTTTGGAGCTACTGCGTCCGCTGGCGTCTAGCATGTCCAGTCTGCAGCATCTGTGTCGAAAGACTTTGAACGGTCATATAGAAGTGTCCACCAAACGGGACCAGCTGCCTCATCCACTCCAAGAGTTCCTCCAGGAGTACGACGCTCCTATCTAGCTATTCTTGATGGGTTTCAGATGGGAAGAGAAGAATAAGGCGCGTAAGTGGAGTTTATCGCTCCCGACCTCAGCGTCTGTCAGTATTGCGGGCCAGCTGTGCCTTCGACCTCTGGATTGTGAACTTTTGAAGGACAGCACGAGATACGTTCTCCCACTCGAGTGGATCTGACATCTCGGCAGCTGTCGACACGAAAGGACTTCCGCGTTCCTGCGGCCAGTCGGACTGCTGAAGATAAACACGAGCGATAGTTGATCAGTACAGGAGTTAAGTGTGCTGCTATGGCTACGGTCCAGGCCTTCATTATCGATTGGGAGACACTCTCTCATGTCTGTTTTCTCCAGCTCGACATTTTTTTGACTTTCTCCTGGAAGGAAGGAGCGAGAGCTGGGTGTTTGCGATGACGTACACATTTCCACTGTTTTTTGCCAAGTGTAATTGCCTCATAAGTGGGCGTGGGGGCGCAAACGGGGTGGCTACTTACCGCTCACGACCGACACTGTCTGCTATGGTGACTGTGTGCGGGGTCAAGAAAAAGGACTAGAGCGAACGCATCGACCGGACGAGAGGCCTGCTACCGCGGGCCTTTGACCTCTCTTAGCCCTCTCTGGAGAAGACGGCCCCTCAGTGGACTGTTGTTACTTTGTTCATGACAGGAGCCAAAGCAAACAGTAGTTTCATTCGCGCTAGGAAAAGGCAGGCTGAACATTGTTGATGATATGAGCGTATATATGAATTGTCATTCATATACTGTGAAGCAAATACAAGCACAGTATGAAAATCTTTAGTAACTGATTTACTGTGGTGTTCGACATGAAGGGCCTTGCTTCTCTGATCACACGGAGAAGCATTCGTACTTTGTGTGCTTCAAAATCCTCATTCAATAACAATGACACAGTGTTTGTTTCACTAGCAGGACTTGACGTCTGCTATTCACTGAATGTATTATGAGTCTATGGAAGGGCTTATGGTTCCACTTGTAGATTGTTTTTCTCTTTTTTTGTTCATATTTTGTCAAATCAAGGTGTTTACATGTGTGGCCACCAACAGGACAGCATGTTTTTTACTCTGTCTTTTATAAAGATGTCTCATCTTAAGGTCTGGTCTGATGACCGCAGTGCAAGCTTGAAGATCAGAAAACAAAGGCATTAACATAGAAAATGCAGCAAGAAACTTTGCACATATTTATATTTATAAGATATTTCCATAATTTATATTAAAGAGCACTATTTTTACAAAATGGACCCAGCCATGTGCCTCGCATTCTTGTGTGTATAAAGCAGTTGGTATTCTCTCTGGCCTCAGACTGCATGTCATTTAAATATGCATGATTTTTAACATGGCATTTGCTGCAGACAACATTTTCCTCCAACCATACACACACACACACACACACACACACAGATGAAGATACCACAACTGCGCTTGTTTTCAGAAAAACAGGTCTGAGGCTTACCTTGAGGTGTGTGTACAGGATGTTACTCAATGCTTTCTCTTTTGATCAAAGTTAAAACATTTGCCTCTTTAAGTCTTTTTAATCATCTATACGGATTAATCCTGGTCATTCCTCACTGGAAAAATCAGGGAGTAAAATGGACACAACACAGCTTTTCATCTCTCATATTTACATTTTTAAAATCTAGTCTTTTTAATTAATATTGCAACTCTATTTAAGGTTACAGTTATTTTGCAGATTGTGCATTTCTTGTACGCTTCCACTTATTTAATTGATTAGCCACTCTCTTAATTAATTTTCTCTCCATTTAACTAAGGGCTTTTATTAGATCTTCGTCCTCATATTAGAGGGTAATTAACACGTAGTAAAAGTTGTAACTCACAAACCATTAAATGCCTAAGTGGAAAAAAAAATCAATAGGCCTTGATAAACTTCCTGAGCGAACCCAATAGAGCTTGACGTGATAAGATTTCTGACTTACAGTGCAGACTTTTAATCACAGAAGTACAAAAGCGCTTGTGCAATTGAAAGATAACCTAGTTTTTATTTGACAATCAAAGTCTTTTTAAATCAGTAGTGCTGATGTGAAAAGGTGTAGTTTTATCAGTGGATTCCTATCTAATATTTTGATGAACTATTACAATAAAAGCTAACTTAACTATAAAATAAATCCAGACTGTATATACTAGTATTAAAGCAGATACTGGTAAGTTTTCACTGATCAGTCTCTTTAGCTTCCTTAATTTTTGATTTGCATAGTTACACATGAAAATTCAAATAGAATATCTGTTCCAGCTTCCAAGCAGAATGGAAAATAAATGCATATTTATAACCATACTCATTACTTATTAAAACTAACGCAAAAAAAAGAAGAAGTTTTTACATTATTCACCCTCGTGTCATTCTTCTGCAGAACACGAGATAAAGTCAGTGGCATGCAAGCAACATTGGACCCCATTGAATTTAATAGGAATCTATGGACCAAAAAAGAACACATTTTGTGGTTACAGGTTTGGAACAACATCAAAGTGAGTCAACAATGACAGAGTATTCATTTTTGAGTGTAATATATATTTTATCAGAGATAAACACTTCCCTTCTTATCAGAGTTTCCTAATGATATATGTGTCCGTTTGTTTATACTAGTTCCTGCTTCAGCATTATGAGTGAATTCCACTCGCATTCATACCAGACAGCCAAGCATAAGCAGTGATGTGTGTGTTTTTGCAGAAGGGCCAGAGAAAGGTATACCCGCGAGAGAGATTTACTCCACAGCTTGTTTAGATTCCGAGAAATATGTTAATATTTATAATACATGTAGATACATGCATGAGGAACCACTGAACAGTCTCTTCTCACAACTCCACTCCGAGTGGTATCTCCCGCTATGTTCTTTTTACGGTATTTGGGAAGTCTCCGCCTTTTCTTCACACTCATTCGGACCTTCCTCCTTCTTTTCCTCCCTCCCTCGTGTTTTCAAAACAAAGCAGCAGTCAGTGAGTCCATGCCCCATTTGGTCAAAGCCAACGCCCGTGAAAAACACAAAGCCCCCGGGTTCACAAAGTTCCTGACCACCCTCTTCCCAAAGCAACCGTTTTGGATATTTTTTATGCACATGAAGCATTAAACATGCGCTCTCCACAGCCTTTGTGAATATATATGGACATGTCTGCATGTAAGAAACAGTTGCAGGATGTTTATGTTTTACTGCTGTCAATACCAGCTTCATTTGAGGTTTTACAGTAAATCACCTCTGTGATCTTCTATCTGCTCACTTTTGATTCGCTTACTGTAACCCTGGGGAAGCAATACTCCGCTGAGCCGCCTGCCGCGTGTCTAGATATGCTTATGTTTCGACTTCCCTGAATTTTGCAAACTTACGGTAAGCCCGGCTATGTTGATACTCCTGTTGAGGACGCTGATGACTACGATTAACAGATAAGTTATGAGCCGCGCGGCGAACCAAGCAGCGCGGACATAATACGTGTGTGTTTGTGTGTGCGTCTAAATGACTGAAAGTAATGGGACTCCGGAGGGGTTGTGTGTGCTGGGAAATAGTCCAGTCCTCTCGTGTGTCAGTCCCATATTGTGGCTGACTTAACAGGAAAGGAATGTGAGGCCATTTTTTATACATCCTGGCCCGCTGCAGGGGCCCAGGGAAGACTGCAAATGTGTCCGCGCGTTCATATAGGCTAGGCCTATGTGTGTGTGAGGGTGTTGTGAAACACAACATCTTTGTAAAGTCTGTAATCAAGTCCGCCTATAATCATGGAGAATGAAAACATAATGTTAACAACATGTCACTGAAATTGTCCTATTGAAAGCAAAATGGCAAACTAACACGCTCTGGCTGTCATCAAAACACTGCTGCTGGTAATAGTTTCTTTTCTAAAAGCAAATACGTCGGACCTTTTTTTCTTGATGTGTTGCTTTTTATTCTTTTTGCTTAAGCAAATGATGTGAAGTGTTCAAGTCTTCTGCTGTTGCCCTATAATTAGCACTTCATGACATCATCAGCATGGAATACTGGCAATAGACGACCTTGGCATACTTTTAACATATGACCCTGGACCACAAAACCAGTCTTAAGTAGCACAGGTATATTTGTAGCAATAGCCAAAAATACATTGTATGGGTCAAAATGATCGTTTTTTCTTTTATGCCAAAAATCATTAGGATATTAAGTAAAGATCATGTTCCTTGAAGATATTTTGTAAATTTCCTGCCGTAAATATATTGAAACTTAATTTTTGATTAGTAATATGCATTACTAAGAACTTTAAAGGTGTTTTTTTCAATATTTTGATTTTTTTGCACCCTCAGATTCCAGATTTTCAAATAGTTGTATCTCAGCCAAATATTGTCCTATCATAACAAACCATACATCAGTGGAAAGCTAATTTATTCAAAAAAAATTGTATAAAAATTGACACTTACGACTAGTTTTGTGGTCCAGGGTCACATATGTTCTCTCATTTACATCAAAATACTACATCTCTACACTGGGATTTACTTTAAAACTCAGAAATTGCTAGTAAATTTCACAAATAATTACAAATAAACGGCAAGTAACACATTGAATTAAATGTGAAATTTTGAGAAAATAGTATTTTCTTGTAAAACGTACTGCAATAATCTTTATTTACAACTTTACTTTTTTTACAGTGTACATGTGCCGTGTCAGGTTTTATTACTTGCATATTTAGGCCTATAAAAAATCATCTTCATTGCATAAGCCTGCAGGTATCCAATAGGCTATTGGCAATAGCTGATTGTACATTGCATTATATTATATTCTTAATCAAGCCTTTGCCTTGTAAAAGGCTTGATCTAAAAAGTATCTAAACATCTTTAAAACTAAATAGGCAAATTCACATTTATAATATTAAAGGGTCATGAAATGGAGAATTAAAATGATCTTGAACTTTACAAAGATAAGAAGTTACCCTAAAAACATACTGCACAGTTCAAAACTCAACTCCCCCAGTTTAAAATATGAGTTATTCTTTTCTACCTTTTTGAAATGCTGGATTTGAAATCAGGAGAATCGTGACGGCACAATTTACCCTCGACGCACTGCTTAAGATGTCCTTAACCTCTGGTTCTGCACCCCTTTACCTAAATTCAGTTCTTTTGTGCCCTCTAGAAGCTTGCGTTCTGCAAGTGAACGACGCATTATTGTGCCATCCCAAAGAGGCACAAAATCACTTTCTCGGACTTTTTCATTAACTGTTCCCACCTGGTGGAATGACCTTCCCAACTCAATCCGAGCAGCTGAATCTTTAGCCATCTTCAAGAAACGGCTAAAAACACAAGTCTTCCATCTTTATTTGACTCTTTAACTCTAGCACTCTCTATTCTAATTCTATTTTATCTATCTGTCTTCTTTTCATTAAAAAAACACACACACACTTGACCCTCTATCAATTGCATATTTATTCTCTAACTGCTAGCTTTTCTTGAAAAACTAACACTAGCTTTCTTTTTTCTATTCTATCTACTTGTTTCTTTAAAAAAAAAAAACTCTAGGTTTCTTTTTTCTATATTCTATCTACTCGTTGTCTTTTAAAAAACAAACAAACAAACAAACAAAAAAACACCTCGCTACGTGTACTGCGTTAGGCTAACCGAGACTTGTCATAACACTTGCATGTTGTTGCTCTTTTGTTGGTTTTGATTGCTTCTATTGTCCTCATTTGTAAGTCGCTTTGGATAAAAGCATCTGCCAAATGATTAAATGTAAATGTAAGATGTGTCATCATAAATCTGAGACTGACCATCCTGACTGTGATTGCTGTAATATTCCTGGCTCATGTACAGACGTTCTTTGTTGCAGAGAGATGTACTGCTTTTTATGCATTATGAGTCAAGCCAGTGACTAAATGATCAACTTCACCCTGTTGTTATTAGTGTGAAAACCACCTTTTTTCTGTATTGTGATGATTTATATAGAGAAAGCGATCAAAGAATATTCTCTATATAATTGCTGGAGCAGTCAATTCAAGGTCAGCACAAGTCTATTAGTGATTTGATTTCTGCATTTTCACCAAAACTTCTGTTAGGGTGACCATACATCCACATTTTCACTTTTCACCTAAAATGTCTGAATTTTGGCTTTATTTTTCTATTGGCATTCTTTCTAGTTATGATGAACCCAGACAACTTACAAACCACAAACTTTTGAATGGTATGTTATATTTTTTTCCCCACTTTTTTCACTCAATGAAAAACTAAAAATTAACAAAAAATTAAAAGATTGCACGTACATATTCAAGATACACATATGCAAGGTATGTGATTTCTCAGCTGAATTTATGGTAATTTAAATGTCAAGTGTGTAATTTCCATGCCACTAGAATCAGTGGAATGAAATCTGTCTGAGTGGCCTAAATTATCCAGATATATATATATATATATATATATATATATATATATATATACACAG
>JAFVLL020043063.1:0-10738 GCA_021397915.2 Tor tambroides
CCACATTGGATCGCAGTCAGAAGTTATTACAAACACTCAGAGGTGATTAATAGTAACGTTTAAGTAAAAGTGTTGTATTAATCTCATTAATTATCATGTGTAGCTTGAAGCTAATTGTAGCTCTAATTTCTCTGTTATACCCATATACAATTATATTCCATGATGTATTTTATCAAAAGAAATCATATGTTCATTACAAAATGTTTCGTTCTGAAAAAAGATTTTTATACATTTTATATGTAATGACAGAGTAAAGTAATGCCACAACTTACACATCAGTGTTCAGATCATTTTTTTCTCCTGACAAAATCAATGTAATGCAATATTTGCATCTGCTGAATGTAAGCTTTTTTATATTCCAAGCTTGTCTACTGCTCTGGTGACTTCATGTGTTCATAAGTCATGAAAATTATGAAAATAAATCTAGGAATTATTGGATTGTTAGACTTCAAATCAGTAGGGGTTGAGGCATCAAAAGTAACTAGCTATTTTATGGATAGTAACTGTAGTATTATTACTGAAATCTTATTAGTAATTAGTTACACTACTAGTTACTGCAAAAAAGTAATATTGTTACTGTAACTAGTTACTGCCCAACACTGGTGACAAAAAAGAAAAGTAAATTACAATTATTACATTGTGATGAAACATAAATTCGCACTGATGAATTGTGCATAAGTCCAAGAACCTGTATGAGGAAATGAAAGAGGGTCAGTGGTGGTAAACGATGCCTTCGATTAGGTCGATGTTTCTTTACTCACTTCTCTCTCAGCTTCTGCAGCTCTCGCTTCATATCAGCATCCTCAAACTCAGAGTCGTTATCGCTGCTGACGTTAGCGGAGTGGGCGTGGCCGCTGACCGAAGGGGCGTGTCCGTTCAGCAGAGGACAAGGGGGCGAGTCAGAGCTCTGGACGCTGCTGCTGTGACCGGAGCGCCGGAGGAAGGCCACTGCCCGCTCCATGAAGTCAGCCGGCGCAGCAGCCGGAGACGAGGGTTTCTCGCTCTGATCCTCCTCTCCTGTGTCCGAGGACAAGCACTGTGTCGTCCCGTCCGCAGACAGAGAGCTCTGAGTGCAAGGCATTGTGGGTCTGGCCTCTGGAAATGAAGCAGTTGTGTCCTGAAAAAACAAATATACAGTCAAACCAAAAATTATTCAGACACCAGATATAATTTTGATATTTTTTACTAGTGGGTGCAGGACACTATAGTTCATTTATGTTAGTGACATATACCCAAAAATTCTTCATACAGTGACCAGTAAAAATCTGGGACCAAAAATTTGATTTGCCACTTTGACCTGACCATGTTTTGTTCCATACCTTTCTATCAAAGTTATCTGACATTATCAAGATCAATTTGTTCTGACACAGTTTAACTCTGAGTTCTTGTCATATTTTATTACCGTTTTCTAAACTACAGCGAATAAAATGTGAGGAATGTTGAATGTCTGAATAAATTTTGGTTTCACTGTAAATGACAATGTCAGACTCAAACCCAAACAAAACTAAATATAGTTAAATAAAACATTTTAATTGATGGATCCTGTGTTTGGAATGGAATATTGCCTACTACAGTATGTGAAACAGTAACATTTCAAAAAGTATTGTGCTACATTGCTGTCACAACATTATGTTACATGTTCAATCCACTGAGTGGCATCCTATTCACTGATTTATTTTGCATTTACTATCCAGTTTCAGGCAAAAATGTCTTAACCTCTGACAGTCTGATCAAATAATGAGCCAAGAAAGAGACGTTGAATCCTGACTGTCATGATGATCATGATGATGATGATGATACATTTTATTTATATTGCGCTTTTCTCAAACCCAATGACAGTGTCATTACTGTCATGTCACACTGAAAGGTCAAGTGTATACTACAGATTTTAACAAAAACATATGTCATAATAATATAACCATATGTCATATTGGTGTTACTGTGCACAGTATACTGTAGATCTTGCATGAACAGTATGAGTAGTATGCAATTTCAGACGTACCCTGCGCTTCAGACAAACCTGATATAAGTCTGGAGGTGCAGAGTAACGGTTGCTTTGTGACTTTGATGTGGATCTGTGTCCGTTCTCAATTACAGGAACAGCAGCAGATTCGAGATCAATCACATGATCTCTACCATCGTGAGAAGACACATCTGAATCTGACGGCACGATCTATAGCACGCAAACACAGAACGCTGTAACCATTCATTTCTGAGAAGCATATATATAATCTTTAAACAAACAAATCAATCAATCACTGGTAACCTGGAAGTGGCTCTTGGATGTGTGTGCAGCAGAAGTGACCTCGGAGCCTTTTCTGGTCAGAAGTCTTTTGAAGGCTGATTGACATTTGTGGGGAAAAAAGAAAGAAAAGCACAACAATAAGAGCTATCACTTGTGACAGTTTCTTGTAGTCTGCAGTATGTCTACATATCTAGAATCTAGAGCCGCTTTTCCCCGTCGGGCCGAACCGTTGTCTTTGCTAAACAGCTCCATTCTGTGCCGATCTGGCCCAAGCAGCTCGGATGTGTCTTCATTTTCCACTGTGGGGCTGATAACAGAGCTCGTAATACAAACACGCCAGCCACTGCCTTGAAAACACAAGTGTTTACATATGGTATGAGAAGTAAATCGGGACTGCGTTACAGAGGATAGTCAGACATTTCTGTTTACTTTGCTCAAATGGTGCATTTGGCCAGCTACAGAGAGAAGCCACACAACAAACAAGTGACCAGTCCTGAGTGTTGATGATCTACTCGCATTAGCTAACCGTGCTGAGAATTACAGGCCCAGAACGGTTCCTAGTCCTGCTGTGCTGAACTCAACTCAAATGGAAACATAACTGGAACCGCTCCCTACCCTTTTTATAACTGTGTGGCCCGACACAGGGAAGAGCAGCTTAGATTAGCATGCTAACACACACACACACACACTTACGGGCAACAGCAGAATCACTCAGGGTCCCGAGACTGTCGGACCACTCTGGAATCTGCGGCTACAAAAAACAAAGAAAAAAAGAAAACCTGAGAAATACAGTATAACATAAAATATTTTTCCTAAAGAATTAACAATGACAAACTATCTTCAAGAAAACAACAGGACCAGTCGACAGCTGTACAGTTTATTCGGCCATTTCTACTCTTCTGGTGCTTGTAAACAGGACAATACTTACACAAATATCCGGTTTTCAACAATCAATTGTTTTCTACAGAAAATCACGGGTAACAGGGTTCACAGTTTGATGCACAAAACATAAGAAAATGTTATGGAGAAAAAAGACTTTTATTCATGGAATAGTATTTTAATAATGGTAACATGGTTGCTGTAAAACCTCAAGTCTGGGGTTGATGGCCAACACTGGTTATTATTCAGAACTGGTTCCATTAAAAAAAAACAAAAGATTTCTTGTGAATTTCATCTGAAATTCTGCAATGTGGACACTATTTGGTGGTGCTTCGCCACTACTGAAACTACCACACCATGGCAAAAGTGTTTTTCCTGAACTGTGAGTTTACAGTCTGACTTGAATGAGATGATGTGAGAAAAAGAGTAGGACAAAGAGAATAAGACAACAACACATCTTTTGCACTTTCCCCACTAGTTGCACACAAACACACCATACATAGGTGCTTTCACACCGCATAGTTGGTGGTTCCTAGGGAACCAGTTTCTCCCTCGGGTCGCTTTCCTGGTTGCATTCGCACCGGTAGCAGGAACTCTGAACTTATTCACAGCATTTACAAACAACCGGTGAATGGAGAATGCCTTGATCTGAGCTGTTTTTGTTGCATGTCGTGAGTTTCATGATAAAGGAGATGGAATGTGTATTTCCGTGAATGAAAAAGCATGAAAATCTGACTAAATCTCCTATGACAACTTATAGTGTTACATATCATTGAGGCTGAAAAAAAAAAAATATATAAATAAAAAAAAGGACACAACAGGTAAACGCCGTTATCACTGTTTTCCATGTTTGCGGAGTAAATATTTTTACCCGGCTTCTTAAAAATGCCGGGTAGCCAGTGTTTCGTATGCATTTGGCCAATCAGCGTGCACTTATGTCACTGATAGTTCTTATAGAACGTTTTTAGGGTGTGTTCACACTTGTCATGTTTGGTTCAATTAAAAGGAACTCTGGCACGATTGCTCTGTTAGTGCGGTTCGTTTGAGTGTGAACGCTGCCATCCGAAACCTGGTGCGCACCAAACAAGCGGACTGAGACCACTAAAAAGATGGGTCTCGGTCCGCTTCCAAACGAATTCTGCTGCAGTTCAAATGAAATATATGAACGCAACACAGACCAAATACTTCTAAACGAACCAAAAACAGGAACTAATGACAAGATGCGACGCTATGCGACATGATTTGACAACACAGAGTGAGCGGTGTAACCAAAACAAAATGAGCAGAGGGCAAACGTGGAGCAACGATGAGGTAAAGTGCCTTTTATGAGCTCCTTGTGAGTTTGATGAGCGGGCTGAGTCCAGCAGACGGCATTAGGTGTGTTCGACTTAAAGCAGCGATGAGCAGACCGATCAGTTAATGGGTGCTTTGATATCATACACCCACAACGGCGCTTTAATTCGAACACACCTTTTGTTTGAGGTGTTTGGTAAGTTCCGTCACAAAATGTGTCATTCAACCCGACCAATCAGGTTGTGAACGTATCACCATGCCTTTAGTTTCGGTAGCTATCTTTAGGTGCACTGTCAAAAATGCCAATGTGAACGCTAAGCGGACCAGGACCAAATGTATCATTTTCCTTTTTGGTCCGGACCAAAAAACCAAACCGAACTACAAGTGTGAACACACCCTTAGACCCTACTCTACCCTTAGACCCTAACCTAAATGTAGTTCCTAGAACTAAATACATTCCTAGTTCCTGCGATGCAAACATACCAAAAAGCGGGAATTTCCACCAATAGTTCTAGGAACTAGGAGTTTTCCTCCAGTGCAAAAGCCCCTTATGTGACGACTGTGGCCAGATTCATTAATAAATGAATCGTGATTCATGAAAGAACTGCTTTCATGAGCCTGTTCTGTTGATGAAGCCGTCAAAAAGACTCATGAATCAGTACTAATGAGTTGATTCAGGTAAATGACTGAACTGACTGAAGCACAGTTACTTACGACTCACATACAACTCAAAATAAACAGTGTGATGTCTATCTAGGTTTCTGAGACTAAAATGCATTACCAAAAAGAATGTGACTCGTGCTGGCAAAATGAATGTGAATGCGCAAAAATCCTCCAAATAATAATTAAACATCTAAAATGATCTTTATTTGTACGTTTTCTGAGAGGAGTACCTTTTTCTCTGCTCGCTTCTCACACTGACTGTCATCCGAAGCGTGCGCATAAAGACACCTCCGCCGGCGCACAATCATAATAAACATACACATGTAGCCTACACACAGAATTATAATATTTAAGTATTCGCACATAAACTGTTATGTCTTAAGTGATCATATGGGGAACTGTTGGGGAAAAACATCTGATGTGTAAAATTATATTAGATCCGTGCAGTACAGTAGGTCTGTCTGTCTCAATGTTAATCTGACAATAAAAGAAAAGAAGGAATCACTCACTGCTTTTGTAGTTTTTTTAATAATTAATTTATTTGCAATAAATACACTAAAGGGATTTTTACATTTGATTAAATGCTTGACTGAATGCTTTTGTTTAGATGTAAAATGAAAAAGGTAATGCATTATTTTTCTTATATTTTTCTTAAACAGTTATATTGTGATTATTAATACAGAAATTATTGTTAAGAAAAGAACTTTAGAAAAAGATGCAACGTTGCTGGGTGATTTTGCTTTGGAACCTTCAGAAAACTTTTACTCCATTTTTCACAGAATAGACTTCGCAGACTATCGACTTCAAATGGCTGTAGCTCAGTCGCTTTGAAAATCATACATCATTTTGAAGGTCTTTTAATGGAGAAAATAAAAATTACTCATTTTTGAAAATTTGCTCATTGTGACTCATTTCGCCAGCACAGGTCACATATGTAGAATGACCCTTGAATATTTTTACGCTTAACAAAAGAGCCTGACAGCTCATGCTGTTTGTGAATATGATGAGGATTGACTTTACCAGTTTTTCTGCTTTCCTCACGGCTCCGTCACTGCCCTGGCTGTCAGACAGTGGTGGAGACCCGGGCGGCTCAGAGGCGGAGCTGGTAGTTTGCGAGGGGTGGTACTCTTGGTACAAAAGGTTTCTCAGCTTCTCATCCAGAGTTTTTATTGTTCTGTCTACAAACTCCAGCCTGGGCGGCCCTTCCCCGTCCGACTCGCCCGGCTGAGCCTGCGGGGCGCTCTGAGGCTGATGGCTGGGGCTCTGAGGCTGCGACTGGCCGCTGGGGCCTGAGGCCTGCGGAGCGGGCTGCTGGAGCACCACCGGCGGGGTCTGGCTCTCCGCGCTGGGGCTGCTGCTGTGAGCCACCGGCGGCTGAGAGGCCTCCGCGGCTTTCTGAGCGGCCACCTCCAGCGAAACAGGAGGCACAATGGGGCAGCATGGGATGTCAGAAACCACAGCCGCACAGGCAGCCTGAGGGCCCTCAGCCGACGGAGCGACCTCAGAGAGAGACGCCTGTGGCGCTGATGGCTGCTTCTGCAGAGGTTTGGCACTGGCTGTGTTCACATCCTGCGTTTGAGATGCAGAGGAGCTCTCTGAGTCTGGAAGGGCACAAGTGATAGTGTGAGATAATCATTTGTGAGCCATGCTGGCAAAATGAGTGTCAGTGAGCACGGGCTGATTTTGAGATACAGACAAAAAAAAAAAAAAGTCAAAAATGTCAATTTCAGCTGAATTTCAGGTTTTCACAAAATTGAGTTCATTGCGCCCTCGTTTAGCAATCCCAATGCTCCAAATAGTAATTAAACCTCTAAAATGATCTTTATTCGTATGTTTTCTGAGAGGAGTATCTTTTTCTCTGCTCTCTTCTCGCGCTGCCGCTGACTCACATATGAATCTCACACATACTGTAAACACGCTTCCATCAGCGCGCGATCCGGATACATACACAAATACTATATACACATAATTACATTATTTATGTAGGCTATTCATGCAAACTTAATCAGTTATGTCTTAAATTAATGTTTGGGGAACTGACATCTGATGTGTAACATTACGTTAGATCCGTGCGGTACAGTAGGTCTTAACATATAGGCCGTCTGTCGCTTTAACATTAATCTGACAATAAAAGAAAAAAGGGATTCACTCACTGCACTTGACTGAACTGCTTTTGTAGTTTTAATAATTTATTTATAATGAACACACTGTAGTGATTTCTACATTTCATTATTTGTTTTTCAACTTGAATGCTTTTGTTTAAATGTAAAATGAAAAAAGTAATGCACTATTTGTTTCTTATATTTGTTGTACTGTTTTTTTTTTTGTGCATCTGTTCTTTTTTTATAAAAACAGATAAAATTAAAAATGGCTATTCTGTGATTATTAATATAGTAATGATTATTGAGTAAAGATGCAACGTTGCTGGGTGATTTTGCTTTGGAATCTTCAGAAAACTTTAACTTGCCGACTCTATCGACTTCAAACGGCTGTAGCTCAGCCATTTTTCACCCAATTCCAACAAATCATAGGCTACATCATTTTGAAGGTCTATTAATGGAGAATGTGAAAATAAAAATAGCTCATCATTTGAAAATGTGCTCATTGTGTCTCATTTTGCCAGCACAGGTCACATTTGTAAGCATTTCTAGCATTAGTTCATGAGTGCTGAATTACTCGCGGCGGCCTCTTCTCCATCAGGTGTGGCCGTCTCAGCCACAGGACAGATGATGAACCAGCGCTTTCCGGTGTGAAGCACTGCAAGTCAAGGCAGACTGTGGGTTAAATGCTCATTCTACAGTATTTACAGTGAGATTTGTAGGACAAGACATGTCGTAGTCTTACCATTCTGTTTATAGACTAGCTGGTCTGACTGTGTGCCCTCAGGTCTTGACCCCTGAATACAGAGAACAAGTTCAGTTTGTTTGGTGATGCTAGAGGCACAGAAATGACACACTTCACCTTTACACAGTAGAGTAGCCTACAGTGGGGCTAAAGACACAGCAGGGTTTGATTTTCCTCTTAACCACTAGATGGCACAAATCTCACTGCAGCACTTTCCTAAACATCCATGTTTTTCAATAACTGAAGAATAAATATTGTATGGGTGGGAAAACACAGTCTTGCTGTTGGAGCTAAATAAAGCATTATATCCACCTCATGCACTTTTTAAATCAAACAAACAACACTTATGATTTATTTTCCCACAAAATGTGTTGCTCCATCACTGTTAAATAAAAATTAGTGCTGTCAAACGATTAAAAAAAACAACTAATTAATCGCACATTTTTTCAGAAATTAATCACGATTAATCCCACCTAACATTAAAGTTTTCAAATATGCTTTTATATTGCAATTTCACATTCAATCTTCAAATTAATGTAGAAACAACATGAAGACAGTACATTTTAATATTTGTTTAATGGCATTTTTTTATGACTGAAGGCAAGTATCACTGACACCAATACTACTGATGTCTTTAGGAAATTATCTTTTTCCTAATAATTAAACATTGACTATAGACATTAAACATTACAGTATAATTGAGAGCTATCAATTTGAACATTTGTTAGACTTTAGAAAATAACTTCTAATTTAAGTGAACTTAAAACCATCTTCACATAAACCCATCATAATAAATGTCATATTTATCTGTGCCCTTCAGCAAGTAGGAAATATACAGATACTGAATAAAGTTGTCAAACACTACATTTTAAATTAAATATAGATGAATCCATAAAGCTACAAAAGTTACTGATTTCCTCTTTTGTTCTTTGATGAACAGTCATAACAGCAGCTGGTTATTAAGTTATTTGGCTGCTATTACTTTAAGAGCTGCCGCTGCTGAATGTGACGCAGATCTGACACACGTTTATAGTTTCATACACAGTTTAATATGAAATGATACAGGCTACAGTGCACCCTGCTGTATTTGTACGTGCAATTTAAGAGCATGTGCTACGAACACATTATAACGGCTGACAGGACAGAAAAAAACTGACAATTTTTTAAATCTGAAAAGTCTCCCGTTTGATGTGGTCAAAAAGACGTTCTGTATCTAAATAAATGCAATTCTTGTTAAGAAAAAAGTGACAGAAGCAGCAGTTGTGAGTGGGGTGGATAATACCAGCTCCGCCCCTGCGCTAACGGCATTAAATATTTTTGGAAAAATTAATCGCCTGCATTAACACGCTAATTTTGACAGCACTAACAAAAATTTATATATTTTCTGCAGTCATGCACTATGGCTGTAGAGGAAAGCACATTTCCTTCAGATGTGCCTTCAGCTCCATTGTATCCTGTGTGTCCATACTCAAGAATATGATAGCAGGTACATCATTTCCACCCCAAAGCGTGTCTGTATTAAGAAAACGCTATGAGTTTCCGTCCAGGTCTGACCTGTGGGCCGGAGTCTGCTGTGACGGGCGTCTGATGGAGCGGTGAGGTCTGGACAGAGGCCTTCTCACCCTCAGTGTCCTCATTCAGAATGTCCTCGGCTTTATCCATGATCTCCTTCAGCTGCTCGATGAACATCTCCCTCTCCAGCAACAGAATAAACTCATTCTCAACCTGGAGGAACACAAACAAGAACCAGCACTTTGAGCCCACTCATCTGTTTCTCTCTGTAAGAAATACACGACAAGCAGATACAGTATGCCCATCTACAAATTAAGATTCAATGAGTTGTATATGAGGAACACTGTCTGAAAATGAACAACATTCACATGTCAATAAAGCATTAATGGTCCAGTCCAAAAGATGGCTGTGTTCTGACAGGCTCACAGACAGCAGGACAAAAACAGATGTGTTATTTGCTACATACAAATAATGCAATGCTACCAACCACACAACGAGAAACTAATCGCATGCTCACGAGAAACAGTTTCTGGTTGCATCACTTCTGCCATCTTACAAAGAAGAAAACAAGAGCATGCATGCTCATGAATTAGCCTAATTGAGATCTATTTTGGCCTTCAATACGAAAACATTGTTTCTGTTCTTGCATTCCGACACAGATAAATCATCACTGAGCGGCACAAGAACAGCTTTTTCCCTCAGGCTATATTCCACCTGAACAATACACATCCTAACATTTCAGGACATCTGTACATAACTTCTCAAAACTTTTCATCTGTAAAATAGCACATTCATAATTCTATTTTATCTATATTTTTATTACCATAGCCTAGCTATTTTTTTTTTAATTTATTGTTTATTCTGTTTATTATTCCTTCTATTACCTTAAATGTCTTTCTCCACTGGATGCTTCTGTCACCAAGACAAATTTCTTGTACACACTTGGCAATAAAGCTCTTTCTGATTCTGACATTTAAAATGCATTTTGAAGTCTAGAAGTGATTGGTAGCTACAGTAAATAGCTCAAATTTTGGATTTCGATATGGCAATATACACTCACGGGCCACTTTATTAGGTACACCTTGCTAGTACCGGGTTGGACCCCCTTTTGCCTTCAGAACTGCCTTAATTCTTCGTGGCATAGATTCAACAAAGTGTTGGAAACATTCCTCAGATTTTGGTCCATATTGACATGATAGCATCACGTAGTTGCTGCAGATTTGTTGGCTGCACATCCATGATGCGAATCTCCCGTTCCACCACATCCCAAAGGTGCTCTATTGGATTGAGATCTGGTGACTG
>JAFVLL020043064.1:0-69962 GCA_021397915.2 Tor tambroides
GGTATCAGACTGACATCAGCGATGCCCGGCAGCGAGCGTAAGGTCCTGATTGTGTTCAATGCGCCAAGCCAGCAGGACCGAACACGCTTCACCAGTGACCTGCGTGAGAGCATCGCTGAGGTTCAAGATATGGAGAAATACCGTGTAGAGTGTAAGAATTCCTTTAAAGTTACCTGTTGTTTCACACATGACATATCAAAAGCATGAGGTTCTTTTCCTCTTTGCAAGTTGAAATTTCAGAAATTGTTCATTATGGTAATAGTCACTAACTCCTGGTCTCTCTTCTCCATAGCTGAGTTAGAGAAGCAGAAAGGTGTGATGCGACCAGGGCTCCTGAGCGGAGAAGGGGGCGGGGTTGGCGGAATGAAGACTGAAGCTGTGAACGGCACTCTGGGTAGGCCCAGTCTGGATGACACGTACACAGCAGGGGAGGGGCTTAAACGAACAGCACTTAGCTCCTCACTGAGAGACCTCTCTGAGACAGGTACAACACACATTCACACAACAAACTCCCTTCTATTTAAACTACAGCTGTCAGATTTAAGTGTTCGTTTAATGGAATTGTAGCATATAAATGCAGTAAGAATCAGCTCATTTTAATTATGGATGCTTCATTGATTTCTGTTGACCTATTTTGTAAAACAAACAGTCTGATTTCTTAAGCCACTTTTTTTCTGTTCATTGCTTTTCTTGTCTGCCACAATAAATGGACATTAATTGGATTTAGTACTAATAAATTAGTGTGTATTATTTTTATAAACTATTGACAGCCCTAATTTAAATTTGTTTTTTGGCTTCTTTCCATCTGGGGAAATATTTATAAATCCACCATAGTTTGATCATGAAAGGCCTTCTGCCACAATTTTGAAGTGTTGAACTTCTATAGAGAAGTACAGTTTGACAGACACTGCCCTCTAATGGCACATTATGTCCTTGCATAAAGCTTCTCGGAAAAGTGTCTGGATTTGAATAATTATAATTTATTTGCCATGATTAATATGTACACTGTCACAGTATGCAAAATTTCTGTATGCATATAATGTACAGATGCTGCATTTGTTAAGATGTACAGTATATAACAGAGCAGACTCTATGAAATACTATATCCCACAATACAATGATATTGACTTTGACCTTCTAAGTAATATCTACCAAATGTATTTTTTTATTCCATGTTTGATGGGGGCTGCCAATCTTAACATATTATTACACAAAATTATATAAAAAATAAAAAAATAGCCATTTTATAGAGGATAACTCGCAGAATTAAACATAGATGTAATGTGGTCATGTGACAAACACTACTGTTTTAAATGTTTTTAAACACAGCCAATATCAAGTTCAGTGATGTGAAGTTGAGTTTTGTCAGTAGACATTTGTGTACACAATTTGTAGACACTGATTCATTGTAAATGGATCATCCAGGGACAAATACCTAGTATTGGGATGTTAGAAAATGTTTTCTCCATGACTTTGACCCTGACCTTGATGTGCTTGATTGGGTACAGGAAAGCGAGGCCGTAGAAACAGCGTTGGCTCTTTGGATAGTACTATAGAAGTAAGTCAGGCTGATCTGCTAATGGCTTGTAATCATAATGAAATTGAATGATCTTGTGTTTCAGTTTTCCTAAATGCATGAGACCTCTGTGTTTAACAACAGTGGCTTTGCATGAATTTTTGATTGTTGTGATGAAGTTCAGCATGTTTTAATCCTTTGTGCAAAACACGTAATTGGTGTTCGCTTTGCATGCAGCATGTCTAATAGGTTATGCCTGGTGCTAATAACTAATACATTGCTCTGGTAAATGAATGGCCCCAATCAGTGCCTGAGGGCTGCTTCTGTTTGGATGCACGTTTAAATACATGTAAAATGAGTGAGGCGCTATAATGAGGAAGCTTTACTTTGTTATCTGGCTGATTTTGTGGCTTGTGAAAGTGACACTGTCATTTCTAACTTTGGTAAGTTGCTTGAGGCTGTTTGTATCTAATGCTGAAAGGCTTTTTGGGTTGTCACTGTGGAGGAGATGTGAGTACAGTGATGTTACATGCCTTGTGTGCATGTACTTTTAAGTATCAAGATAAATTCCCCAATAATTAGTGTTTTTTAATATTAACCCTTGTGCATCAATAAAAAAAAGTTACACTTAGGTCCATAGTGGACAAAACTGTCCATGTCAAAAAATGGTCATAAAAATTGGAAGCTTGGGAGCACATACTTAAGTTTGGTCTCATTTTAAAGAAGACCCATGGCAGATTATTGCTGAAGTAAAAAAAAGTTTAAAAAGTGAAACCAAAAAAAAAGTTATACAGGTTTAAGTTTATGAAAATGATTTATGATCAATATTTTATATTTTATTTTATGAATATTTTATATATGAAACATGTTGAACTCTAAACCTGCTAGAAAATCAAAGCCATAAATCTAAACAAGTTGTGTTCCAAATTTGAGGTTGATATCTCAAAAAATTAGCTTTCAGTGAGATTTTGTTTGGGCGCAGTACCAAATTTTCCCTATTAGATGCCATCGAAACTCTGCTGGTGCACACAGTGCTTGGATTTGTGATTTACAATAGAGTTTTTCTTTCTCAAATATTACAAGCACACACACAATTTTTTTTTTTATGACACACATACAAACCACACTCTGACATCTATACCAACACACCCACACAATTATAGCTGCATTATTTATCCAATTAGCTCTATAATATGCAGAAGCAGAAAACAGGAATAAAGGGAGTATTTGCTTTATAGACCAAACCTGAAAAAATGGCACCATCTGTAAAAAATAGTAAAAATAAAATTTTGAAGCCTTGCCAACAGAATGAAAGCCTATTAACAAAAACGGCACTGCGATTAAAAATAGCAGTTTTAATGGGTTTCAATGGGGACATTTTTGTCCAAAAGGTGTTTATGTTCACTTGTACCTAGTAAAAATAGATTTATTAAAGGAAATGAGGGTGGAATATATTAAAATTCCAATAAAAATACACACCTGAGCCAAAATTTATGCAGTTAGCATTAACACAGGCAAAATTATAAAAAAAAATTTTAAAAAAACTAAAATGGACAAAAATGTCCATAAGGTTGCACAAGGGTTAAATATAACCTTGTAATTTTCAAAATTAGTATCATGAACTTTATACTGGATGGCTAACAGGGGTGTCTGAACTTGAGGCTGTGTCTCGCAGACTTAGGCCTGACTCAGTCTCACCACCCAAGCTGGGAAGCTCTAGTATGCCCAGGTATTTAATGTTGCCCAGGTGTGTTTAATTGGGCTGGATGTTCTGAGGACACCGGCCCTCCAGGACCGAGTTTGGGCACCCCTGTTTTAGTGTTTTGTTTTTTTCTTTTTTTTCTTTTTAAATTAGAAAAAAAATTGTATAGAATTTTAATAGAGAGCATTTACTGGTTATAAAATGAAAATCATTATCTCTTATAATGAATTCCTGAGAAGTAACATGCATTATTTATTTGAAAAAAGTAACTGAGGAATGCCTGACCCTTGTAACTCGTTAGTTCTGACACTGTCCATCTACTCAGATTTCCAGTGTAATGACTGTCTGGTTTTGTGTGTTTGTGCACACTGTAGGGATCCATCATTAACAGCCCTCAGCCACATCAGCGCTTGCCCATGGGGGGTGCCGTTCCCGGCTGCTATGGGCTGGAAGACTACCGGCCTCACCGCCCCCATCCCCTGAGCCTTTGAGTAGGGTGGGGTGGGTCAGCAACTTCACAACGCCGTAGGCAATATGGGGCGGTCCCTGCCTATCAACGGATCGAGGTGGGGTCCAGGAGCAGTTCTGAGGGAAAGCAATCCTGTTCCTTCCTGGGCTCCCTGTTTGGGGGCAAGCGCGCCAAACCCCCTGCTCCCCTTATTCCCCGGGCCACATTACCCGGCCCCCGTGCCACCTTCCTACTACAGAGGCCGCCGCCTCCGTCCCCTCCGCCCTCAGCGATCCCCGGTGGGCCATCCAAGATCCAAGCACTGCACGCTCAGTACTGTCACAACAACTTTGGCCAGCCTCCGCCCCCTTACCACCATCATCATCGGTACCATATGCAGGCCATCGCCCCTGGCCATCCGCCCGCTATCCATCCGCCCGCTATCCATCCGCCCGCTATCCATCATACCCTACATCGAGGGTCCCTCCCACGGCGCGGGCCGCCCGTTCCTTCACACGCCCAGCTCCAGCAGCAACTATCCCATCATGCTATGCAGCAAGGCCGCTACGCCAATATGGCCTGCACCCCTCCGCCTCTGTCCCCGCATTCGCCCAATTTCCCCATCGCCCCTTTCACCTTCTACCACATGCATCCCAATCCCATACGCCACATACGGGTGCCCGGTCCTACCGGCAAGCTTCCTCTCACCCTGTCTCACTCAGCCCCACCCCCGCCCACCCCATCTGCCCTCTTCCTCACTCTCATACCCACAGCCATCTCGTCCACGCCCACAGCCCACACCCCTTACTGGATCATTCCGCCCATCAAACTCACTTCGTTTTCTCGCCGCCCCCTCAGGCGCCATCCGCTATCACCGCCCGCCACATACCCCAGGGCGCCGCCCACTACATCCCACAGTATCCACCCCTCTCCTCCATCCCACCTCCTCCACCACATTCCCCGTTACCTCCACCTTCGTCCCCACATACCCCCCTCACCCCTCTTACCCCGCTCTCCCCGTTGGCCCCGCAGCTCCCAGGACCCATGGGGGCACAGTCGGGCGGCCCAGGGGGCGGAGGAGGAGGCGGAGCCAGCAACAGCAGCACGGTCGGCAGCTCCAAATCCAAACCTATCAACCGCATCAGCACGGTGGTGTGAGGGTGAGCCACAGCAGAGGGCGCAGGGTCCCAACGCGGAGGAGCCGGAGCCCAGGCAAGAGGAAGCACACCATACTCAGACTCTGTTACTTCCATATCCGCTTCCCTCACGTGTAGAGCGGGAATCCTGGCCGGCTAAATGGTCGTTGCTAGTCTGAACGGCCTCTTGCTGTTGGGCGCCATTCAAAACAAAGGCTGTGTAACAGCATCAAATCTCCGACTGAAGAAGCCTAATGGAGACAATGGTGAAGCAGATGAAGTGTATTTTAAGAGTTTGAGTTAAAATTGACATGCATCGCTGCCAAATGAGTAGGTTACAGGGAGAAAGGGGGTGCCAATTTAAGTCGGACTGATGATCTGGAGTTTAAGAGACCAAGTTTGACCATACAGAAGTCAGATGACGACAGTGGTGAACTCTTTAAACACTCAACATGGAGACGAAACTGGACAGATGAGTGCAAAATATAGAAGAAACTGAACTTTTTCATTCGTGGTCTTTTTGGTTTTCATGTCTCTCAGATGACAATCATTTCAGGGTCAGTCAGAAAATGTTTGCTTGATACATTCCTCAAAATTGTCAAATGTATTCCTCGGCGCATAAGAAGGGCCAGCATGCACTTAGGGGGATGCCAAACACTCTTTTAATCATCTTAAAAGAGACTTTTATTTTGCCTTGTGAGTGAAAGGACAGGATGGGAACTGCTGAGAAAACCTACATCACTACACAGGGGAAAAAAAAAAAAAATTATTTCGAAACTATTTGAAGAATGTTTGATATTTTATGTTTTGTTTTGTTTTGTTTTGTTTTTTTATCTTGAAGAGGCTGGGCATCCGGTTTACAATAAGTCAGCCATAACAGTAAAAAAAACACAGTGAAGTTATGATGTCATTTGCGCCAAACAGAATGTGTAGAAAGAGATTTTAAATTGTTTGGTTGATATTTTGTTCTTTTGTTTTGTTGCTATTATATAAGACAATTAAGCATAAACATTTACAAACCTAAATGCAACGTACACAAAAGAGTCATGACTAATAGCTACCAATAATCAGGACATAGATCAGCACCACCTCTATTTATTTCCTGCCACCTGTAACCTCAGCATCTCTCTTTCCCTTTTTTAGCATCACCATTTCACTATTATTTTCATCTTGTCTACTTAATCTCACCTGACCAATGAAACATTTATATCTGGCAATTCATCACATAACCTTAGTGCCTACTGTAAAGGTTTGTCATTGGAGGTTTGAGACCAGTGGGATATTTTCTCTGGATGACCTGTTGGAGGAGCAGGGTGTTTGTATAGAGTGTCATTGAAATTTTGAAGTGAAATCTGTACTTATGGGCTTGGTTTTGTACAGCTTCGACAGTCAAAATGTGTTACAGATATCTTAAATATTTAGAAGTAACTGAATTTTAAAAAGAACATCTGGATATGGGTGATTTTAATGGGTGACTTTATTACTATTATGATGTCAAATACTACTGATACAATTCTTGCTATTTTTGGTGTAAAAGCTACTACTAATATAATACATGGATATGTTTTAGCAGAGTGCTGTGCTGAGTGTTTTCTAAGAGCTTTTTTTTTTTAGACCAACAGGCTAGGTTTTTTTTTTGTTTGTTTTTTGGGGTGTACAATTAATGTTCAGCAAACTAATTGGACTGCTCATTTCAGGTAAATGTTTTGCAGCAAGTTTGTAAAACTATATTATCCACATAAAAGCTATATGATCCGTGTAAAACTCGTCGTTGCCAGAAGCCATACACACTTGAGCAACTCGCTCTTTTAATATTGTGAATTTACGCTGAGTTGCATGTCCAATGTCATTGCCCTCTTATTTTTTTTATATGAAAGCGTGTTTAGAGGACTTACATTTACACACACATACACGCACACACACACACACACACTCATTCACTCTAAGAAGCTGTAAAAGCATCTTTAAATGTGAAGATCATTTTGCTGAAAATTTCTGGTTTTGCACATACACAAGTTAAAGATCATCAGTGCCTAGGATCCAAAGCTCCAATACCATCCGCGTCCCTCCAAATAGTCCCTTTCTCTTTCCTTACTTCCCCCTCAACAACCAAAATGGGCCGTTCTCTCTCCATTAAGCAGAATCATTCACAGTATTACATTAGTGATGAGTAAGTGTTGAGGAGTTATTTTTATACTTATAAAATGTTAACATTTTTTTAAAAGTCCTACAAGGATGAAGACATCTTAAGTTTATTATTAATCTCTGCTGCTAGACCCAGCCATTTATTTTTTATTTATTTATTTTTCATTATTTTCTTTGCCTATATAAATTATGTTGAGTCAAACTACAATGCTGTTTATTCAGGTAATGGATTCCAGTACTTCAAATCTGCTAGCATTACCCATAACCTGAAAACTTAAGGCCTTTGTAGACAAACAGGAACTCCATGTCCCTGTTCAAAATCTATGGCGTGATCTGAATTTAGAGGGCCATTCGCTACATTTCACATTTTTTTCCTATGGGCGGTTTTGCTTCTCTCTAATTCTAGCGCTTTGCTCTTGTGCTTGTATTAAAAGTCCTGAGTGCTGGGGCATGCTGAGCTCAAACGCAAATAAAGCAGAGATGTATGATGTTTAAAAAAAAAATGCAGTAGTTTTTGAGATGCGTGTTCTGGTTTCTGGACACACTAATGTCTTGCGCCACCGTGCCCCGTGTTGCATGTCTGCACTTAGCTGAATGATGCTGTATAAATCTGAATGTATATATTAGTTGATATAAATATGCCATATTTACTCTGCACTGGACTGGGGAATCAATATCTGGCTGGGAATGGGAACATGAACCATTGTTTACATTTTAAGGACCTGGGGTGGGGGTTGGGGGTCTTGGAATTGTAATTGTAAAATTGTATCAGTATGTTTGTGTAAGAGCAGTTCCTATATTTAAAAATTAATTGTATGAAGTTTTATTTGTATATATGTATGAGGTTTCAATGCAGAATTAATTCAGAGAAATTATGTGATAATTTATTGCTCTCATTCTATAAAACCTGTACTTGCTGTTGGAAAGTTGTTTTTACATATATTTCTGAGTGGGCTGTGTGTTTCTCTGTTTTGGTGTGTGTGCAGTATGAATGTGTGTGTTGTGTGCATCCAAGTATGAAATCAGGTTAATGACAGATTATATTAAGCATACAAAATTGTTTTATTTGTCTTAAATGTTATATTTTTATACGGTCTCAGCAATGCATTGAAATAACCACTCAAGAACTAATGCACATTACACATTGTATAATTAGGACTATTGATATCAATCAACAGGTACCATATGAGTATAACTGTGGATTTCTACATTTTTATCTAACACCAAGACAGAAATGGCAAATGATGCTGGATAAAGTCCTCTGGTCACATACATTTGTATACTGAGAAATTGAAGTTCTCCACTATAGTGTATTTCTGGCATGTACATTATAGTCAAAATCATGCAAAATTAGTTGAGCTAAACAAGTGGCTCTCATCACCAAACTGGTCAAAACTCTTCAAAACATTTTCTATAAAATTTTCAAACAATTTTGAACACTTACAAATATGTTAACAAATTTGTATATCATTCATTTATTCATTAATAAGAATATCCCCTCATCTTTGCTACACTTATGTGCACCACTTCAGGTTGAATGCTCCTAATTACAGTATATCAAAATGTACAGTCTGTTTTCATTTTGAAGCTGGTTAGATTTCGTAGGGTTCCAGTGTGTTTTGTGCTTCCCCTTTTGCTGGTGTTTAGTATGTGTCTGCACTAGGCCACATAGACTTGTGAAAGTCGCTCCGTGATGACTTCGGGTGTTAGGGAAAAGAACTAACTTGCATTCAAAAATTAAAAAGCACATTGTGGCTTACATTGTGCTTTTGTCATATTTGGGTAATAATGAACAGTACAGAAGAATAGTGTAAACAGACCATCACAAACAAGCAGTACAAATGTTCAGCACCACATCTCTGTAGGAAAGATTAACATGATTGTGTCTGCACAGGTTAAGCACTTACATGATGTTGTAATTAGAGCAGTAAATTGTACAAAAGTCCTATTGACATTCCATGCCCCCATTAATGAAAACTGAAATGCTCAATGAAAATTCAAGAGCTAAGAAACTGAATCATTCTTTGACTTTTGTGCAGCTGAGGAAGTTACCGAATGAATTACATTTGTCCGATATCTTTGCTTGCAATGAACAGATTTTGATTAAGACCTGTCTGCTTGTACAGTTTGAGGTGTGCGCGTTGTGCTTGTCTGTGTACGTTCAGTCAACATTCATAATCTTTTGAGTGTCTTTGTCTTTGTCACTCAGCCATGTGCTGTTTTCAGTTTAAAGTCAAACAGAAATCCTCGAAAGCAGATGCTTGACCTCAGAGGAGTGATAATGTCTGTTGAGAAGCAATACAATGTGACATTCATTAATCAAGAAAAACAAGTTTTTCCACAAACTTAAAAGTACCGCCACCCATAAACAAATACTTGACTTTTTAATTAGTATTTTTTATTTGTTTTCCAAATAACCTAAAAATCTTTGAAAGGTACATTTACTTGAGAACCAACACTACGACTTAATGTATATTTTATATAGGTATGAGTATAATCAATTTTAAAACAATAGATAAGTATCTATGAAACAAGTTTTATCTAGTGTTGCTTCTCAAGTATATTGATCTTGTTTCAGGGACTTTTTAGATATTTTAACTTCAAGTACTTGTTACGAATAGGATTTGTTGAAATTAAGAAGAGCGGTAGTTGCTAGACGTGACCTTTGAAACTGTTGAGAACTGTTCAAGAAAGCATTTGAAAATTCAATAAAATAGATTCCCTGTTGTCCTTCCTCGCCATCCTTTCAGACTGTGGTAACAGACAGAAGAGGATTATACACCTTCGTCCCGTCTGGAGAACGAGAGCCATGTGCAAGTAGCTCTTGGATGGTGATCCAGTTGTCCAGTATGCGTCGGTTGCGTTTCTTGGAGCTCTTTTTCTGACTGAGCTCTAGGATTGAGGCTGGGTTCTGGCCGGACTCTGACTGGCTCTCCTTGCCCATATCCAGACCGTGTTCTCGCATATATTCCAAGCGACTTTGGATCATAAACTCTCGGCGTCTGCGCTGCTCGCGGGCCCTCAGCAGATGTTGCTTACGCTCTTCTTTGCTCCAGTAGCGACCCATCTTCATTTCGCTCACTGCATCGTCATCAGTCGTCATTCCGCTACGCTCCTCACGGATCTTCATAGCTCGGGCTTTCAAGAGTCGGTCTCGAACGGGACGTTTGGCCACATAGCGGGTCCCATCACTTCTTATCTTCACCTTCCACTCCATGCGTGGTGATGCAGGGGGAAGTGGCAAAGGTAAGGCCAGAGAAAGGTTCACTGGGCTGGGGTGAGGCAGCGACCCAAAGGTGCTATTCCCATGGCCCTCACGGTCACTGCCGCCCACTGGTGCCTCACTTTCTCCTTCCACAGCTCTATCCAAGGGTCCAGAACTCTCAGAAAGTGAGGATCCCAGATGCATGCAACTCTGGTAGCGTTCTGGAGTGAAGCAGTTGGAATGGCGGCGTCGAGTGAAGTAAGGACTTGACTCCGCACTACGACCACCATTTCTGTTATGGCTACTCACCCTAGAATTTCCACCCTGTGTCACTCCTTCAGGCATGCGACGGACAGTTCCTTCTCTTGTGAGTGAGCAGAATTTCTGTTTCATAGGGGTGTTAGTCTGAAACTTCTTGTAGCTGCTTGGCGAATATGAACTGTTGAGGCTTGCTCGTCCTCTTTCACTCCAGGTTGGTCGGTCCCTGTGTCTAGTTGGCAGAGGACTTGTGGACTCATCGATTTGAGAAACTGGAAGTCGATGCTCACTCACCATAGGTGTGCTCCTGCAGCTCTCTCCCCCGGTGTTGTAAGCGCTGGTGCTGTCCTTGTCCGAACGTTCCTTCTCTGGAAGTTCGTTGATGTCAGACAGCTCATGCAATGGAGACCCCTGAGGTTCCACAGACGCCCGGCCAGATGTTTCTTCCTCCATCAGCCAGGCTTTCAAACAGCGTTCTCTTAACTGCTGCATCTTCTGTGCTCGTAGAATGTTCCGGCACTTGAACTCAAGGTGCCTCATTTCCTCTTCCAGAAGCGCCATCTCGTGTGGAGTCAGGTTCTCGTTACTGTTCTCATCCAGAGTCTCCTCCCTATTCTCAGCTTCCTCTTGTGTCTCTCCTTCTTTCTGCTCCTCTTCTTGAAACTGCTGCACTTTCTTCATCCTCTTCTCATAGCGACACTTGATTTCCAGAAGCTGTCTGTACCTCTCGCATTCCTCCTCTGTCAGGCCCGGCATTATCATCCCGCTGACGGGATCGTGAAGGTACCCACCACCCACGCTTCCACATTCCAGTGAGTCTGTGCTAAGGTGGAGCTCTCGGAGAGGGAACAGCGGCGATGGCGTGTCACTCCCTCCTCCGCCGCTCCTGCCAGGCCTGAACTTGCGCAAGCTGCCAGGTGTATTAGTGGCATTTGTGTTGGAGGTGCTGGTCTGCTCATCGCCCAGAAGGATGTCATGCTCAGAGGATTCTTCGTTCTTTGTGCTCTCATCTGTTCGGCCCACACCACTGTCGAGATCTTGACTGTTGCTGAGGGTTGCTAAGCTGAGCATGGGTGTCTCCCGATGTAGGGTTTCCTCAGGAATGCCTGCTTGGGGTCTCTGTTGGCGGAAATGGTAAAGGCCGGACAGATGGGAAGTATTAAGGCTGTCCACACTCATCCCTACAGGTAACTCACAGTCAATCTCCTCTGGGTCCAAATGAGTGTCTGTCTAGGTGAAAGGCACAAAGGAAGGGAAGAGAAAAAGAATGTAGGAGGGAAGAGTTAGAGGCTAACATCACCAGTATTGCCATAAAAATAAATGCATGCAGTAATGCTTTTTAACACTAGATGGCAATATAGACATTTTTTTTAAATGTGTGCAACATGTTTAGTTGTAAAGCAAGAATTATGAGGCCTATTATTATTAAACTGCATTGAGGTCTAGTATTTTCATACTTACACAAATATATATATATATATATTTATTCAATTACATTTATCTATCAACCTTATTTTTCCTGAAAGAGCAGGCGTGGCCATTTGTAAATTTAATGTGTCTGGCTTATTGTCTCATCCGCTTCCAACCATTTTTAGCTGTACAAAACAGCTCGTTTTGCTGCTTGATATTGCAAACTGGTGTTTCTTACCATATTATTTCAATGTATTATCTTAAATATGAACACACTGGTCGGTAGCGCAAATAGTTCTACTCTTTACTGCACTTGTTATTCTTCTCATTTTCCTACAGCGGCTAATGAACCAGAAGTCTCGCACATTCACAGAAAACGGCTTACTTCCGCATTAAAAAATAGAGGTGGATAGCTGGCATTATGAACAACGTATTATGAGATATTTATCACATTGAATGTACATAGTATAGATAGTAAATAAGAAATATTTCAGGATCACTGAGACTTTACCAATTAAAAAATAAAACTATTTTCTTGTGAGATACTTTATAACTAATTGGTACTATTACTCTGACTGTTTTTGTGCTCATTTTAATTGTGACAATTGTTATGTCTTGCTACAAATCGAGATGTATTGATGAATACAGATTTACCGAAGCATTGATTTGTTTACCCTAAGTATTTTTGTCTATAGATGGCAGACAATAATCAATTGCAATTATCACTTGATTAAATATCAGACTTTCATAAATAGTAACACGGGTTGTTTTAATGCTCTGTCCGTGACATTTCTTGAGCATATTTGTCTCTCTTTACTTCTTCTTGATTTAGTCAGTTTGTAATCTCTTTCTGTAAGTCAACAATCCCTTGCTGTTTCTCTATCACTGTCTCTCTTTCTCTCTCAATCTCTTCCTCTCCTGGTCTGACAGCTCCACTTGTTTCTGGTCTTCAGTTCATCATTAATCTTTCTGTGTTGCTGGGAGGGTGATTGTGGATGAGAATGAGAGGTACAAAATGGCCCCCTTATTGTTCTGATCTTGTTAGTGCTGAGCGTTGGCTGAAATGAGCTCCCTGTTTTATTCATTAGCTGACGGCTGTGCTCATGATAGATGATTTTTGCAGGCTGCACACAATAACCAACAGCCATTTTTTTCAATATCACCACTGACTCCCCAGAAATTGCAGAAAAATTGACACAGTTACAAAGTCAGAAATTTAGAACACCATATATATACAGCTCTGAAATAGGTGCTCATTTAGAACAGTTCATATTTGTGTGGTGCAAGAGTAGAATGCTATTAAATTTGTTTTAAATAAAACAATAAATTTGCTTGCACAAACAACTTTAAGATTCAGATTAATTGCTTCTGCTGGTGTTATTCTCAGTTATAAGTCACTTTAAATGAAACTTCTGCTAAACAAATAAATATAAATGCACAAGTAAAATTCCAACACTGGTTAAGGGTTTACATTACAATTGTACAAAATGCAAATTTACAAATTTATAAAGTGTTATAGATACCCAGAGCATGAATGTGCGTCTTTACAGCCTCATAAGATGACTTAGTTTATGTCCTTGGAAACTGCTTACTGTGGAAAAAAGCGTGATACACTCTTAAAAATAAAGGTGCTTAAAAGGTTCTTCACAGCGATGCCATAGAAGAACCATTTTTGGTTCCACAAAAAACCATTCAGTCAAAGGTTCTTTAAAGAACCATCTCTTTCTTACCTTTTGATATTCTGAAGAACCTTCTTTCACCACAAAGAACCTTTTGTGAAACAGAAATGTTCTTCAGATGTTAAAGGTTCTTTATGGAACCATTTAGACAAAAAAGGTTCTTCTGTCGCACTGTGAAGTACCTTTATTTTTAAGAGTGTATCCTTCCTTACTATGGTGTACCTTGCTTGTACCTCTTCATTTGCCCTCTCTCTCTCATACCTTCCATCAATTCCTTCAATTACTTCTCCTCTGTGCATGTCTTTCTAATGGAGCACTTTTCCCCCCATTCTGTAAGCAGCTTTGTTCCCTCTCACTCTTCATCTCCTTGTGGAATAGTGTTAATGGAACTGCCACAAATCCTTGACACCCATCACTAAGAGTGATCACATGATTGAGACATTGAGTGATGTGAGACTTCTGTTTCCCTTCCTTCAGCAAAATAAGCCATTAATTTTAGGATATGCTGTCATTGGGGACAAAGTGGGTCCATTAACTTTGCATGTGCCTCAAAAAGCTTATTTTTGTGTGTATGTGTGTACTTGAATCATGCTTGTATGTGCGTGTTTAGAAAACCATTTAATTGCTCAGAGGATGTGAGATTTGGGGGGATGATTTAATGGTTTATGTTTGGTTCATTTTAGTGTCTGCTTTGCCTTTCTCCTAAAATTTCTCCTAAAGTATATGGTGTGATGAGAAACAGCAGTTTGCTCCATTTTATCATATTACTGTCTAGGAGAAATAATTGATTTATAATATACTTTTCTATTTTGTTAGCATGTACTCTCATAAATGCATGTCCTCTTTGCTCTATTCTAATGTGTCCCTTTCTCTTTCACATTTGTGTCATTTTTATTTACCTCTATCTCTGGTCTGGCCAGCAGTAACGAGAAGTTGATGCTGTCCTCACGGGTCAGGATGGCCACTGCTTCCTCTCGGTTCTGCACTTCCATCCCATTTATCTAATGTGGGACAGACAGAGACTTCATTCACAACCATGTTCAAACACAAAAGGTCAGCTCTTTTCGCAAAACAACATCCAAACATCAGCAAAAGTGGTCATGTTTCGACTGAGTCCTTGGTGTCAGTGTCACATCAGAAACCAGAATAAATGAAGAACTTGTCGAGACAAAGGCACCATGACACATTGTCTTTGCTGTTCTGTAATTATTCTCTAGAGTAATTGTGTGGGCTGTGTTAAAAGTCACACCAATTATCTGTTTATAGACTGATTGTCTCTAGAAACGCTTGACCTCCCAGATGAACGTAATGACATGATGGTGTCAGTTCATCAGTGGTTGTTGTTGATGTCATTTGACTCTAGCAGCACATCTGAGCAAAAGCATACCTGTAATATCCTGTCCCCCTTCCTGATTCTTCCATCTTTTGCTGCTATGCTGTTTGGATTCACCTAAGAACCGGGAATGTTTAAATATCAGCTGGATAACTTGAAAAACTTGGCTAAATACTTAGTATGTGGTTGTCTTGAGCAGTGAAATAACGTTCAATCTCATGTGGTCACTCACTTCCCCAACATAGATGCCTTGGTCTTCCTCATCGTCTGTCCGGTAACAGACTGTTAGCCCCAGTTTATCCTGCTGACTCGACTTATACAGCTCCACCTCCTGACAAAGACAGAGAGGAAGAGCTGTTTATAGGGCAGAGATTAAACCCTCGGTTTTAAAGATGCACCGGGACGGAAAACCAGCTAGAGCAAATTTATGAGATATTATAAGTTGGGGTAATGTGTACAGGTTACTGGTCTTCTGTTAACCCATTTAATCCCATTTTTTTCCCTTAGAGTGAATGTTTTATTTATATATTATTATATTATTGAATCAACCAATCTGTATTTAAATTAATTTAATTATTTTATTTATTTATTTTTGCAGATAGTCACAATTATGAACATATGAACAGCTCTGGGCATTTATACCACCCAGGTATAAAAATAAAATAAAATCAATGGGATTTCATTTATTTAAAATATTGGTTACTCATTTATGGTTGAATGTAAAAGGCTATTACGATTTCTTGGTTTCCCACCTCATATTCTAGTTCTTCTTGTTGATCTACCTCATGGTTGGCAACATTGAAGTAGTCATTTGGATCACTATATTCCTGCCCCAGAGAACCACTGTGAAAAGGCATATGTTTCTTCAGCAGGTTTTCAACATTTATCCACCTCACAGACATACACAGACAGTAATGAGAACTGATCAAGAGGCAGAGGACAGTGAAGATGCTCACAGGTCATTCAGCAGGTATGGCTCCACCAGCTGTGCGAGGGGAGGGGAGGGTGGGGGCATGGGTGATTCACCACTCGGGTAAGACCTTCTGTCCCCATTCAGGAAGTTCTGGAAGCTTATGTCGGTCTGGGTGCCATTGTCCACACAGTCTGTTATAGCCATGAGCCGAGCCGTGCCAGCAGCTGTACCCAATCTCCTCCTGTGACCCTTACGTACCACCTGAAGAAGCAGAGGGTCATGAGGCTGCCCATCTTTGTCCTGGGACAGGTGAGATGTTCTTCTGCCTTTGAGCTGCAGACAGTAAAAATAATGCCATTGTATGTCCATTTAAAAAATAATGCACTTATTGGTTGTTTAATCTGATACTTCTGAAAATGCTGAAGCAGCACTATAGAGAGAATGAAGTGGAGAAAGAGGGAGACAGGAATAAGAAAAATGAGAGAAGGAGAGAGAGGGAAGATAAATGCACAAATAAGCAAAACTCAAGGAAGGATGTAGTTCTGCTCCTCCTTGGTGAGAAGTAACATTGCAAAGCAGCAAAAATGGCTATTGCAAGACAAGCATGAGCTCTCCATCATCCCATCACAAACAAAGAAATAGAAAGACAAGAAACTGCAAATATATAAAATACTGATTTTATAGAAGATTCTGCTGCTTTACCAATCAAAAGTTTGGGATCGGTATGATTTTTTTGTTATTATTTCTCTTATGTTTATCAAAGCTGTATTTATTTAATTAAAAACGCAGTAAAATGTAAAAAAAAAAATTGCAATTTAAAATAAGTGTTTTCTGTTTTAATATAATAAGTGTAATTTATTCTTGTGATGAAAAAACTGAATTTTCAGCAGCCATTATTTTAGTCTTCTGTGTCACATGATCCTTCAGAAATCATTCTAATATTCTGATTAGATTTGAATTAGTAAGGTATTTGAATTGAACAGTAAGGTATAGATGTGATAAGACACACCTCAGATCTGAGTGGAATATGTCCTACCTTTACTTCTGCATCAATGGGACGCAGCGCGTTTCCCTTCTGTGGTGAAAAACAGAGCAGAACCAGATTAAAAAGGTTAACATTAACAGCTTTGAACAGAAACAACAACAGCTGTGTGCTGCAGTGTTGTATTGATTGCTGGTTCATTTTGATTAAGGGTGATATTAATCTTTATAACAGTTAATGTTTTAGCAGGCTCTTTTTATTGCACATCACTGCTTCTTGAGTACTATGACAAAGCTATAACAATGACAAAACCTCAAAAATAGTGTTTATGTATCAGGAAATTATTTTGGTTAATCTGTTTTATGTATTCAGTGCAATCTTTTGATTCCAATTCCTCTCGTAATTTTTTTTTTACTTGCCACTCAGCATGTGTCAACACTGTCCTATACAAAAATGTATCAGATTACAGACAAATCTAGATATAGATTGTGATGGAGCTGCAATCATGGTTATGGCAAAAAATAAAAATAAAACAATACCAGCACAATTACTTGAAATTATAATAATCTATGATCTATAATTATAGATTAATCCAAAATCTATAAAACACACCAGAATAGTGAAATATATAGGTAAAAATGTGAAATGTTTTGTCCCATGTCTTCAGAATCAGTGACTTATGAAATTATACCATGTACTAAATGTGCTGTTGTGGATGCTGGTTAATGACTTTGCGTCTGTTGGTTTTATTTGTTGTTGTTATAAATTGAAAGATATCTGACAGTGCAGATTTGAGTTTGTGCATTGGGACAGTTCATGTGACAGGCCTTACGGAGGGACAGATGAGAGGTGATTTAACCCTCAAGAATACAACCCACAGTCAATACAAGGTTAATACTACTGAAGGTACTTTTGACAACCCCTCCTATATCCCTCTCTCTCTGGTTCTTTCATCCTTCTCAAAGCAGTCAAGCTACAAATAGTTGACCCACAGAGACCAGGTCTCACCTCAATCCTTATGCTGTTTGACTGAAAGTCTTTCGATGTCTAAAAGAGGTGAACCCTATTTATTTTTCATTGTGTTTGGCTCATTATTGATCCTGTCAGTGGCTTTGATTACAAATGGACTGTTTGCACACGGGATTCAGAGTTGATGGAGCAACAGTGATACTGGCAAACATGGACTTCTCAAGCAGAAAAGATTTTCTATATGTTCCCTGTCTCATATAGAAAATGCTTATTAATGTATGATTCTCTCAATGCGTTAGTATTTATGATTTGTATACATGAGATCATGGGGAAATTACAAGCAGTTTTACATCGGAAAGCAGTGTGTTGGAAATTTCCAAACATTTGTTTTTGTGCTTTTAGAGAAACTGCAGAGTGTGTCGAATTGACTGTGATGGAATTTCTTCTGCATGATTAAGTTGCCTGCAGAACTCAGTAGGTGATTGTGCTTATCAGTTCAATACCAGGAGACAGCAATTACATCACTTTAACTCCTGATACACCTCTATTGACCTTCACCCTGTACTTTTGCCCTGTGGAATAATTGCATTGCTAATGAAGGAGCTTCTGAAGGCGCTCACAGATACCGCAATGCACATCCACACCCCAACGATCCCTATCATCTCACTGCGGGACGCCTGCATTAACTCAGAGTCTGTGATCTACCAAACACGCCGCATTGATTATGCCACTTTCAAAGACATGCAGCTGGAAGCATAAAAAAAGGCAATTTTGTTTGGGTTTTTTTTTTTTTTTAGTAAAAGGAACTGTTTAACCTTCAGAAAATGTTCATCTAGTTAGTATGGGAACAAACTCAGTTTTTTTTTTTTGGAGTGTTTATAAGCTTTAAAAATATTGTTCATTTTTAGTTTGATACCCAATGCAGCTATCAAACACAAGTCATAATGTAACAGAAGTAGAAACTAGTCTTTTCTTCCATATTGTGACTTTTATTATATCTGAGACAGATCAGAAACAGATTATTGAAAAAGAAAGAAATGTAAGGCAGGGACCTGGTTGTTGATTGACTGGAGGCAGATCTGAATCCGAAAGCGGACTGAATGGTTGGAGACGTCCAGCATTCATAAAGAGAAGTCTGGCATTTCATGGGGAGATTAAGTTGAGACATTTTGATTTATTATTAGCATTTGAAGAATTATTAGCTCAAAAACATTTTTAAAAAAGCAAATTAATGGATGAATCCTTCACAATAAGTTCAATAAGATGCATTTTAAAATAGATAGGGTGAATTTCCAATCATTTTAGTTAATATTATGAAGTATACCTTGCAAACTGTTACAAATATATAATTTGTTGAATAATTTTTGTTATAATAATTTTGATAAATTTAGAGAGAGTTGTCATCAGTACTTCAATTCGTGTACAATTTAAAATGTAATGCCACTTTTCTTGAATGATGTCAGTTCCTGGATGCCACAATATAATGAAATGTTTGTTTTTAATAAGAATTCAATCAATCATATGTAATAGTTTCCATTTGCAAGCAAATATCTTTTTATTGCTTTTTGTCTTAAGTGCCTTATTTGTTAGACATTTTATCAGCTTATTGCATCTGTAACTGCTTTAATGCATCTACTTTGCCACCTCTGAGTATAAACTCTGGTGTATATTAGTGCAGCAGTATGAGCTTTTTTTGGAGGGACAGGTTATTTGTTGTTGCATTTCCACCGACGGCCTGCTAATTATAAAATAGAAAGAGAGGGCTGTTTCCCACTAGATTCTCCTCCAAATAGTTATTCTGATTATGGCTCTTTTTTTTTTCCGACTTTCATTTTGAAATTAGCTTGCTTCTCTCAATCATCTTGACCCAGTTAAACAAAGTGTTAGAAATGCTAAACGTCTTCACAAAGGTTCTAAGCACTGCAGTAAACTAGGTCAACTCAGTTTGAGGTTCTAAATTGTGCCTTTTACATTGTTCCCAAACTCTATTCCCGTCCTCCCTCCCTCTTTCCATCACTTCCCCTCAGGATTTCATCTTGCTTTTGATTAGAGTTTAGAGGAGGCAAACTCTCTCTCTCTCTCTCTCTCTCTCTCTCTCTCTCTCTCTCTCTCTCCCCGCCCTGGATTGAACCTTAACCTCCATTAATCCTGAGTCCTGAGCAGTGATATATGAATGTTCAGGACGGGGCAATAGCAATTTTTGCTCCTACCACTGCTTCCGATCAGGGCAGGGCAAGGGTTGTGCTAGAAACCAGAGAAAAATTTAACTAAAGGTTACTTGTGCCCGAAATGTCAGTCTGGATTAGTTTTACTTTCTTCTTTTTTCCCCCATTCTTGGAGCAGGTGAAGGGTGGACTGTTTTATCTTTTTCCTTTCATGTCAATGCGTGTTTGGAGAGACCTCCTGCAGCTTGGAGGGCACACGAGTAGATTTTGTTTATTTACATCAGTGTTTTTTTCAAATGCCTGATTTAGTGCGCTCGACTATGTGTGTGCGCGTCTTCGCCGTCATTGCGTCTACGTGCGTTGCAGTGAGAAAGCATATAAGTCTTGCTTAATGACCTCAGTTGCCTTGGCAACAGCATCCCATAGAGACAAATTTGACAGGGTATGTTAGGTAGAGGCAGGAAGACTGAGAGCGCGAGAGGGAAACTCATCAGACGTGTCATGGGGGGGGTTTAGGCGGGATTACAAAAGGCAAAGTGTCTGCTAAAAGGCTCATTTTAGAGCGACTCAACATGCACGGGATTTTTGCCGCAGATCGAGCTCATTTAAACCTCATCATAAGACTAAAGCTTGGAAGCAATTAGCGGGGATGAGTGTCGCACGAAGATGGCACTGCCAAATGAATGCGATGGCGTTCACTGATAGCGATTCCATGCGCTCGGCTATTCCAGCAGAGCCGGCTAATGTGATCTGGTGTGAATGGTATTATTCATGCCTGCAGCAGCTTGTCCTGAGTCCAATGAAGCCTGTCAGGATGTGTCTGCTCTTCATTACCGTGTGCCCAGCCACAGCGCAGAAGCAAGAGCAAATGCCACTTACTCAGATACACAGAGCATGACACTGATGAAAGACTGGGTGAGAATGTGTGTCTAATAAACAGTGTCACTATGAGAAGCGCTTTAGAGTAGGCAACAAGAGGTGTATTTTATTGGGGGTTTTATCTAACAGCGCCACTTAACCCTTGGCAGCTTGTTGCTTTTATAAAACAGTGACAGCATTACAATGATAAAAGACATACGGTGAAGAAAATGATTGGTGTTTGCTTGTGCAAAATGTGCTGCCATGATTGCCAGGGTGTTGCTATGCTGTTGCTAAGGTGCTTTTTAGCATGTTGCTGCTAGGTGGTTGGTTACTTAAAAAAAAAAAGCCCACCAATAAGTCTCCATAATATTTCAATCCCTAGAAATGGCTCAGGTCCCTCCTTCAGTGTAAGCCTGAGGGATTTTTCACCAGTTTCATTGTCGCCAGGCAGAAATTCATAAATCCAATGGCTTACCTACTGTTCAAAATTCAGGACTCAGTATGATTTTTTAAAAATATTATTAATGCATTAAATTGACAAAAGTGACAGTAAAAACATTGGTACAGAGGAATTCTGACTCAAATAAGTGCTTTTGAAATTTCTATTCTTTAAAGAATCCTGAAAAATGTATCACGGTTCTCATTAAGCAGCACAACTTTTTTCAGCACTGATCATAATAAGAAATGTTTCTTGAGCACTAGATCAGCATATCAGAATGATTTCTGAATGATCATGTGACACTGAAGACTGGAGTAATGACTGCTGAAAATTCAGCTTTGCATCACAGATCAAATATATTAAAACAAAGTTGTAATAATATTTCACAATATTACTGTTTTTACTGTATTTTTGATCAAATAAATGCAGCTTTGGTGAGCATCAGCGACTTTTAAAAAACATTTAAATGTATAAATAGACGGTGGGGTGAGTAAATGATGGCAGAATTTTCATTTTTGGGTGAATATCCCTTGAAGTGTGAACAATTTCAGTCTGAAAGCCATGAAGGATAGGAGGAAAAAGTAAAGACGTGTAATGCCTCATGGTGATGTCCCCCACAGCTTGTCATGACTCTCGTGCCAATATCATTTTGCATCACATTCTAAAGCACATGCTTCACGATTCCTTTGCGGTAAATCCAGGGGGCTTCCAATGTTGGTGCAGCTTATTTCGCAGGGGGATTATGGTGTCTTCCAGCTCTCTCCACTAATAAGTGTGCAGCATTTAAAACAGGCTCACACAGAGAGGACTCTCTGTCACTGCATAAGAAACTGGTTAAGGAGTAAAACCCTCTGTGAAGAGCCTCAGGCAGTGGAGAGAAGAGCTGGAAATTGAAGTGAGATTGAAGAGATCAAGTGGGAGATCCTCTCGGTATTAGAAAAAGCTCGACCTATCCTGGCATGACATTGCGGTCTGGCGGAGAAAGCAAATTGCTCTCTGAACAAAACTTCAAAGTGGCAAACTCAAGCTGTGGAGAGGATTTTAGTCAAGTGGAGTTTAAATGTTACAGGTGAAGGAACTGAGAGGCGGCAATGCATTTGAAATGGGTTGCATTTTTGTTTGGTAGTCTTCAGAGATTTGAATTATTATTTTTTTTTTTTTTAAGAAAATAGGAGACACATTACTGTTATTTAGTACCATAGTATGAGTATGAAGCAGGGTTATTTTAGTTAACTAAAAATCATTATTTGAAATAAAGTAAACTTTAACTGAAATGAACTATATTAAAAAAAAAATTTAGACTTGTTTTATTTAAGCTATTTGCCAAGACATCATTTCTCATTTACATTTAACTTGATGTACTAACATACCTAAAACTAAAAAAATACAAACCACACAGACAAATTAAAAACTAATAAAAATGACAAACACATAAAATTGCTGAAACAAACTAAAATTAAAATAAAACAAAAAAAAAGTAAAAACCAATTCAAAATATTAATAAAAAGAAATGTGATACTAAAATATCACTGTTTAGTAGCTACATGAAAAATGTTTATATGCATGTTATTTATTAATTTTAAAATATGCATGTTTTGCATAATTTTGTTAAATAGTTTGACATTTCTGTTTTTTTAGTATTTTATTTTGTTTTTTATGAAAAAGGAGACACTGCTGTTATTTACTACATATTTTCAATTTTTTATAAATCAAGCTTATAAACAAATTATGTAATCACCTAAAAATCACCTATAAACACCATAGCAATGTTCTAACAACTACTCTGAACAACAACCCTATCAATCATAGTCACATGACCTGTCATGTGGTTGGAAAAATGACAGAATGGAAACCAAACTTTAACACCTTACCAGTGGAAGAGGTTTAAAAACGAGCGTAGCTTTTTCTCTCTCAGCCTAGAAAATCTCACCGCCGTGCCAATTAATGGATGCTGAGTAGGAAGTCTTTGTGCTGTTTAGGGGATTGTGGTTTTCAACACAGGATTTATTCATTAAATTGTTTGCCTAAAGCACCACCTTAACCCAAAGGCCCCTTGACACATCTTAAACCTGTTCTGTTACGATAAACAGTTTCCAGTTTGCTGGCAGATCTACAATCCCCATAAGGTTAACATGCATAAACCCTGGTGTCGCATGAGAGTTTTTTATTAGTAGTGGTGCAAAGCAGAACTTTTTTTTTTCAGTTTTAAGAAGAAAATGAACCTCATTCAGGAGTAAAGGACCTTGAACCCCAACATTATATAGTTATTTGAGGAACACTTCACTGTTACAGATCAAGAATTTTGGGCCCAATTTTAAACTGGCCGTCCAAACGAATTTCCTTTTGATATTTGAAATTCCTGTATCCATGTTTCAGAATCAAGTGGAAACCTTTTCAAGAAGAGTTGAAGCTGTTACAGCAAAGGGAGAACCAACTCCCTATTTACTGCCCATGGTTTTAAAAAATGAATGCTCAGCAGTTTAAGTCCTACTTTTACATTTTATATGTAGTATATTTAATATAACATACTACAACTGCTACAATTTAATACACTAATGTTTGGGGTTGTGGTCAAAAATGGTTTTTGGAAGGTATTTTATGCTCACAAGGCTGTATTTATTAGGTCACAAATATAGAAAAAATTGTGAAATATTATTACAATTTAAAACAACTGTTTTCTTTTTTAATATATTTTAAATGTAATTTATTCCTGTGATGGCAAAGCTTAATTTTCAGCAGCCATTAATCTAGTCTTCAGTGTCTATGATCCTTCAGAAATCATTCTAACATTCTGATTTGGTGCTCAAGAAACATTTCTTACTATTGTCAATGGTGAAAATGGGTGTGCAATTTATTTATTGATTTTTATATATATATATATATATATTATTGTGATAGATTCTTTGATAAATAGAAGGTTTATTTTTAATAGAAGGTTGGTTGCAAATGTCACATTATAAGTGATATATTCATATTTATGTTGCATTGTTAATTTGATTAACTTTGTGAAACTTTTACCTCCTAGAATTATCCTCAATAAGCATATGATTGCTTATTTATATGCATATATGAAGTGCAAAGTTAAAAACTGAAGAGAAAATTGAATATGGACTAGTTGGTATTCTCACCTGAAACATGATCCTGTACTGTTCCTCCGGCCTGTTCACCACACACATGTTGCAGCCCATCGTGGCTCGCGGTTTCCTGAGGGGTGCGATTCCTCGATGCTCTTCGCTTCCTGATTCTCCGACGTAGGTGCCGATCCCTGCTGTCCAATTACAGTAATCCCTCCCTAAGATCAGAGGTTAAGACTCTGCACTCCATGAAAGGGCTTTGATGTTCTTTTCTTTGTCTGCTTCCCTCATTCAGGCCCGGCTGCTGTTTTAATTTAGGTCCAACCCAGGAAGCGGGATCAGAGATGCTGCAGCATCCAGCTGTGAGAAAGTCAAGGTTTGATCGCTGATGAATGGAGCCTCTGATGTCTGTGTGCTTTTAGTCAGCTTTGAATTTCCTCCGAGATGCACACTCAGGGAAGTTAGTTTAATGTTTTTGGCTTTAAAACTTCACATATGATGATGTGAATCAGATATATTATTAGACAGATAATGTTGAAACAAGCAGCCAGCAGCACGGTGTGACAGGATTACATTTACAGATCCCACCGTGTCTGAACAATATAATCAAAGAGATGATCTGCCTAACATGAACTCCCTGGTGCCTCCGCCAAAGTCATAGACTAAGACATGAATTATTAAATAAAAGATGCAATAAACAAATGTTTACTTTCCGCCACTCCGTATTCCCCTGAGAGATGCTTTCCTTCACACTCTGATTCTATTATTAGAGAGCTTGTTTCCTTCATTTACATATAACAGCGCTCTCTAGGCGCAGACATGCACATCGTGCTATTTGAAGTGCTTTAAAACATGTTGCTCGAGTCTGTAACTAGTGCCTACTGCGACTGTAGACTTAAGTATTTCCGTTCTATCATTAATTATGATCACAATTTCAATGCGGATGCGCTTAGATGTTCATTAGCCGTTATTATAACTGCAAGTCTGTGGATGCTGGTGCCATACCTAATTTCATATTCCCTCTCCACAGCATGTTGTATTTGACACCTGCATGTTTTTATCTACATAAGCGCTCTATGACTGTCATCATCTTTTCCTTGTCCTCTACAAAGTGAGGCTGTAATCCCACCTCTCATTTGCACTCACTTCGCAGATAAGAGCCTGTCGTTCACAGATCACATCAAACCAGCCCTCTTCCTTTCTTCCCGGAATTCCAGCTGCGTGTTCATGGCAGAAAATGAATAAGAGGGTGCACCTGTCAGATCATGTCTCTCTCGCACTACTGAGGTGAGCGCAGCTCTTTCTCCGAACAGTATGTCAGTCTACAAGGACTGTTCTCTCCATCGCATGACGGAAGGATGATTGAAAGGGGTGAAGGGGAAGTATCTGATCTTCAGCAGGGAATGAATTGAATGCTGCCCTACATCTGCCCAGCTTCCGAGAGAAATCCAGATTCAACAGAGCCTCGGGATATAAAAGAAAGCTTTAAAGTGCGTATTAGTCCACTGCTAATGATGTTCCCTTATGTTTCTGCTCCTCGCGTCTGGAGATTTGGGATGTAATCCAGCTTGCTTGAGCGTTTGAAGATGAAGTGGAGCTGTGCGTTTCCAAAGAGAAAAACAAAGTCATTCAGTCTGATGGTGGGATGGTGAATCTGAAAAATCCGTTCGAGAATGTCTCAAGGCTCTGCTGGAGCGGCGGCAGCCCAGCGCATGTACATGTGTGTCTGCAGAGAGAGGAAAAGCTGCTGGGTTGGAGGAAACGTGGGGATCGGCACCACTGCACAAGCTGGAGCCCATTACAGCTTTACAGCAGGCCCCTCCTCTCCCAGCAATACCAGCCAATATTCACCAGCCAGCTCTCATCTCTCTCTCTCTCTGTCTCTCACTCGCTCACTCGCTCAGCCTCTCGCTTGTACTTATAGGTGATAGCTTCACCCTCCCACCTTCCTTTCCTGCTTCCCTCATATCTTATTTCCCAGCGCCTCTTTGCTGTTTCTCTCTCTTTCTCTGTCACCTGTTTTGGAAGCAGCTCTGCACTCGGGGTCTTTGTTGCCTGTTGTGAAAGGGGCTGAAGAGGTTGTCAATCTCTGGCTGTCAGCACACAAACAGAATTTATGACCACATAGACCAAGGAGCTTTGAGAAGCATGACTCTCTCTTGTGGCCATTCTTTTCACCTTAACGCTTGCAACCATACTGCAATAGGACAATAGGTGTGCTATATAATCACAAGAGTCACAATATAGTGGATCACTGAGTGCCTTACTGCTTGTATAATAAAAAGCAATGTTATTCATTATAAAAATGCATATATATATATATATATATATATAAATTAAATAAATGTATTGAAGTATGTTGAAGTTTGAAGTTGCTCTCATTCATTTTTCCTAATTAAAAAAAGGTTTAGACTTAAAGAAATGAATAGTACTTTTTGGAAAACTACTTTTGTACAGTGGCATGAAAACAAATAATTATTGTTTTTTTAATAAATTTTTTTTTTTAAATATATATATTTTTAAATATGGTTTCATTCTAGATGGAGAAGCAGTTATAGGTGCAGACACATTGAGGTAATGTCACAATCTAATAATAACTGAATACTGTTTAACCACTGGATGCTTTTGATTGTATGTGATGTGGAATTGCTGCATTTTGTTTTATTTTATTTTATCATTTAATTTTATTCCTCTAGATTAGAAGATATAGTTCTTGTAAACAGTAACAGAATATTTTATTTTATTAAGTTTTTTCTCCCTCCACAGGAAGATATAGCCCTTGACATGTAAACAATAACAGATAGTTTTCTCTATGGGTTATTATATACACAGTTGTTAGGTAAACAGGTGTTTGGCATCATAGATATTACTATATTGTGTATTTTCACACATTCTGAGCACTGTAATGGTAAATCGGCCTGTAGGACTGGACTTCTTTGTTTTATAATTTACAGTAAGCAATGATAAAGCAATATTTAACAAGCACAGTGTAAACTGATGTACTTGCTTGAGTCTAATGCTACTAAAGGGAGTCATTATTGACCTGTAGCTGTGCTGAGCACCAGCGGTGTGTTCTGGGTAAGCCATGACATGTTAGTTATTAGATGTGATGAGGTCCCTGTGCGTATTGCTGATAACCTGTTATCTCATGCTGTCCCTCTGACTCCTCACTGCACCATGGGTAGTCATGCAAAACCAGAGCTGCCTTTTGAAAGAGTTTATTTGATTTTGTGAGGTACTGATGTATTTAGTATAATATGTGTATAATATATATATATATATATATATATATATATATATATATAATTTTTTTTTTTTTTCAATACAATGAAAATCTCACTAGAGGATAGTTTTTTTTATGTATTTCTTGAGTTGACAGTTATTATGGCTAATTGCATTTAATACCATAAACTCAAATTTAATACCATAAACTCAAATTTAATAGTATAACAATTCAATTTAGGAACGCAAAGACAAAGCATAAAATATGGCAAGATAAAGAGGACAGAAAAAAAAACAGATGGGGGAGATAAGGAGAAACCGAGTGACTGATGTTAGTCTACAGTGATTACAAATTCAATATGTAATATATTTTCTATTTTCATCCAATAAAGTATGATTTTGTTGTGAAGGACATGAACAGCCGAGTATCAAAGAAAGTGGGGGAGGAAGGGAAATGCATTCAGGGGAAAGCTGGCCATTGTGTATGCGTTCTGTACCCGATGCCAGCCGCAATCATATGGCCCTGTGACTTCCCTGTGAGTTCTTTCTGCACCTTGAATAACATGTAATGGGCTGATCTCACGACATTAGCATGCATTATACTAAGAGAGAGAGAGAGTGACTGGAGGGAATGAAAGTGCAACATGAATTTTAACAGTATGCTCATTACTTATTTATACCTCTGGAAGGAGAGCTAGAGAGACAGATTTCATATCTGTTACTGATGCTTTCTCATTCTCTCTGCCTTTGTAACTTTTCTGTTTGTTTGTTGCCCTCACTGTGACCTTGTGGTGTTTTTGTGGTCGCCTTTGCTGTTTATGAACCCTTTACAGCATTTCGATCTCCACATCATGAATAAAACTAGAATTCTCTGGAGAAGAGCCTGTTGGAAAAAGGTGATGTGCCAACATGTTGCTTTTGAATTCAATTGCTCGTTTGCGCTGATATCCAGCTGGTTCCTAAGAGCCTTGTTAGGGAGATCGGTTTCCCATTTAACATCTCTCACAATTATACCTAAGCCATTTGGAAATCATGCATCTCGCAAGCCTGAAAGCCTCAAATAAAAGGAAGCACAGAGGTAGAAAGAAGAAAAGAGAGATGTGTGTGTACCGCAGAGACTCTCCATAAACAACATGTTACAGGACTTCAGATAGTGAGGGATTTGACAAGCAATTATAGAAACCAAACAAGCTCAGTGCTTTCAGAAGAGCAACAGAGAGAATAATACAGAGATGGTACAGGAGCAGTTATTGAAGTCTGAGAGACAATGATAAGAGGTCAGCGTTGGTGGGATCTGCAGCGGAAGAGGAGAAATTACAGACTTCAGGAGTGCAGCAGCGTTATGGATTACTGCCTCAAGGATGGGAAGGCACCTGTTTCTGTCTCTATAATTAAAGGCATAGTTCAGGCAAAAATGAAAAATCTGCCAGGGTCAGATCACTCTCATGTTGCTCAGAACCCATATGACTATTTCTGGACTGTACTGATCTTGCAGTAACTGAGGCTTTTAGGCTTCAGAAATCATATTTTTAAAGAAGCAACCAATATAATTTTTTTTAATGAGAGCTAATAGATAATGACAGTATTTTAAATTTAATATTTCACACATTTAAATACAACAACTACATTGTTTGTTTTTAACGTGTTTGGCTCTTGAAATATGTCAATGTTTTATACACCATCATTCAAAAGTTTAAACATATTTCAGTATTTTTGGAACAAGACTGTTATGCTAATTCATTTGTTTAAAAATATTGTAAAAACAGCAATGTTGTGAAATATTATAATTTAAAATAACTGCTTTCTGTTATTATATTTAAAAATTTTCAGCATTTTATCCAGAATCGTTTCTTATCAACACTGAAAACAGTTGTGCTGCTCAATATTTTTGTAGAAACCTTGATACGTTTCTTTCAGGATTCTTTGATGAATGGAAAGTTTAAAACAGTATTTGAAGTACAAATCTTATTATAAATATTTTTACTGTCACTTTTAATCAACTGATCAGTTTAATGAAGTGTTCATTTCTTTTTTTTAAAACTCTTTCTGACATCAGACTTTTGATCGGTAATGAAATGTTTTAATAAAACAAGAATGTTTCATTTCAATATGTATAGTACGTTTCTGTACAAAGCTTGTGAAGGTTAAGGTTCACAACTCAATATCCTTATTGAAATGTTGTGATAAAATACACAGTTGTCATACATGAATCCACAGGGTCCCCACAAACCCATGGGAGGTGTTGTTGAGAAAATTCATTAACTCATTCAAATCTCATGTAAATTCATTATGCTTCCAGCAATGAGAAAATATGGAGCCCTGTTGTGAAGAAAATTCCACAGCAATCTTAATGAAAACTCAGCCTTTCTCTATCTCAGAGGGGGAGGAGATTCTCCAGAAAATAGCCTGAGGATAGATCTCATGCAAGCACACTCCAGCTAACATGCGAGAGTTTATCAATTTAAGTTGCATTAAATTTAGCCAGCAAAGCAAAAAAGTGAAATAGATTGGATTTCACATTCAGTTCATAGTTACATGGCTTAACTGAATTTAGAATTAAAAGGCCCACAGCTCAAACTCATTCTAAAACTGAAAGATCTAGTTGGCCTTGGAATTAAGTGATATAGAGATAAATATGCTCACAATTCATCTGAATTTTTCGCCGCTCATGTTAATATTTCTTACTATTTCTCCATGAGAGACGCAGGCGCAGACATAACTCAAGCCTGTGGCAGAACTCCTCTGAAGATTTATATCCAAGGGAGAGGTCAGTCGATGGAGAGGAAGAGGATCTTTAGCATGTCACAACCTGCAACGAAGACATCACAGTTTACAGGTTATTATTCTATATGAAGATTCATTCAACAACCAGATACAATCTTAAACCCGAAGCTTGTAGATATTGACCAGTCTTCGTCGGCACAACACAATCACATTGCTTTATATAAAATATCTGTTCCTCTCATCGCTTTTTTTGGGGGGGATGGGATACATGTAGGAGCCTGGAGGTATGTGAAATGGACAAGATGGAGAATGGATTGGGGGAGGATGGAGGAGAATGGGGGAGGAGGAACGTGGCGAACCAAATGTGTAATTGTGGTTTGTGGCTCAACCTAATATTCTTTAGGGACAGATTGATCCGTAAAGTGTATTGTCTCAATGTGGATGACGCTTTGTCCATTTAAACACAATTATTAGGGGAGTTTGCAATGAAAATATTGTAGAATTAATGAGTATTTATGCAGATTTCATGTGTATTGGATTCTTTTCTGCAGTATTGTACAAATTTATTGAGCAAAGTTGGTTCACTTGTGTGCTACATCTCAAATCAACGGAGACCTTTTGACCCAGACAGATATGATCAATTCCAGCTCTCCTCTATTACTGAGCCAAACTGCTCGTAAATAAGGGCACCTCTCGTCTCTCTGGAGGGCAGAGAGGCAGTAAGCAGAACTCTGTCGGCCACCCCCAGGGCTTTAAGCCACGTCCTCCCTCCAAGGGCGGCACAGTGCGGTTCATTTAATTACCCAGCATGCCCAATACATTCCCATCTCACATCTGTATGAGGCAAACTCGTCCCACTGGCTGGCAAACACATTAGTTTGTAATTAATTTTTCACCCTTCTCAGCTGATGTGTGTCATTCACGTCACATTAGGCTCTCGCATGCGTTCTAGATTGCGGAAGTTCAGGATGGAGCTGTGATTCAGGGCCTAATTCATCAAGGCCTGTACCTGTCTCATATGGGTCATAGTGGGGGAAGGGTACATGGGTTTAGCTGCTGGAAACGAATCCCCAGATGTATATATCGGCAGAGCTGCATGGAAAGGGTTGGTCCAGGCAAACTGAAATTAAAGTCGTAGATTAAAGAAATAGTTCACCCAAAAATTTAAATTTGCTTGAAATTTAGTCACCCTTGGGTCATTCAAGATGTAGATGAGTTTGTTTCTTCATCGGAACAGATTTGGAGAAATGTAGCATTATGTCACTTGCTCACCTATGGATCCTCTGCAATGAATGGGTGCCGTCAGAATTTGAGTTCAAACAGCTAATAAAAACATCACAATAATCCACAAGTAATCCAGATTACTCCAGTCCATCAATTAACATCTTGTGAAGTGAAAAGCTACATATTTGTAATAAACAATTTCATCAAGATGTTTTTAAATTCAATCCATCACCATTAGCAATATTATGATAGAAGTCTCTATATTTAATGGTATTCTAATGGTGTTTTAGCCAGAAGTGGAGTCTTCTATAATATTGCTTTCTCATCTGTATCAGGAGAGAAATACGCACAGATTAAACACTGTATAAGTAAAAAAAACAAAAAACATACTGTGTTTCATGAAATCCAAAGCAACTCTAAACAAATAACTCTACACAAAGTTTGATTTTGATGTGAGAGGATAACAGTAGCTACATTTTCAGCTAATTTTAGTTTTGGAGTGAACTAGCCTATTCTGTTCCTTTGATGCAGTGGTCTCAAACTCAATTCCTGGAGGGCCACAGCTTTGCAGAGCTTAGCTCCAACCAGCTGCAAATCACACCTGCTTGGAGGTTTCTAGTAATCCTGAAGACCTTGATTATCTGGATCAGGTGTGTTTGATTATCAAATATAGAAAATATTATTCGGCTATTTTTTGTCTTTTGGAAGCTGCAGTCAAAATCCACTTGGCTCAAAAATCTGAGGGGGCATGTGCCCCATCATTTTGAATGGGCATGACGCCTCTGATTAGGGATGGAGTTAAACTGTGCAGAGCTGTGGCCCTCCAGGAATTGAGTTCGAGACCAATGCATAATGTAAGCTTGTAGGATGGATTTTAAGCAGACAAAATGATTGAAGAAAGTCCTGCATACTTCACTAGAGAAAAGTCTTGTTTTTTATTTATTGGATTTTCTACACAGCAAGTGCACAGATTACAAACTGGCTCAAGATAAAATTCCACAATATTATTATCCCAATTAACAAAACACCAATCAATTAGCCTACATACTATAAAGAAAAGAAAACACCAAATAATAAAATAAAATTAGAACAAAACAAGTTAAAAAAAATACAAGTGTAAATGTAAGTGGAAACATTTTTCCACATTAAAAAATAAGATGTCTAGCTGATAACGTTGTAAAGGCCAAAGCCTTTTGCAGTGAGAAGTGTGACATCCAGCGCACAGCAGCTGTAACTACATTTTCTCTGCTGGAGGGCATAGTTGGTGCCTAATTGCTTCATCATTTTGTGCAATTAGAATTACACTCTTGACTTGGTTTGACTGCTCTTTCTGATTTATTGACAGAATAATAAATATATTATGGGGCGTTGCTCATTCCTCATCAGCATTTATGTAGAGATTTTTATTTTCTGAGGTGAGTGAAATGCACCACACCATCATCTTCTCATTGTTCCTATGCATTCTGCCGTGATCACCATCTGAATTCCCTTGGTTATATTCACATAAGACTTAATCAACTAGCCTATTATTTGATCCCTACTTGACTGGCATCTAACCACCCAACTGATTTTCATCAAAATCAAATTGTCATGAATCTTTGCATTTGATGACTTTGCTTTCAACTGACAGTGCAGCCAATGACATTTACAATTACAAAAGGTTTCCAGTGAATGAGAGACAGCAGTTTCGTATATAGGAACTAAATTTAGACTGAGCTTGTCTAGTGTCAAATGAACAATTACCATGGAAACAAGTGTCACTGTGTTCCTGTGTCTCACAGTGAGAGTCACAGTACAGCCCTAAATCAACCATAGCAGGAGACGCACCCTCAGGCGAACGTGATTTCTGTTTGCAAGTACCTATTTATCGCTTGCGTGAAAATATCAGTTCAAACTGATGTAACCTTGAAACAATCGGAACTGAAAATGTAACATTATATAGGCCCACTTATGTGTGAACAGTATGTGTACCCCACCTTCACCTTTTTGGTTTAGATGGGGGTATGTTTTTGAAGGTCAATTTTGACTATATATATATATATATAAACGTTTCTTGAATACACATTGACCTTTTGTGACTGCAGCAGTAAAATATAATGTAATAATATAATAAGCAGTCTTATATATGTTACTTTATTCTATCAGTTACTATTATGACTATATAGGCCACACACACACAAAAAATCAATACAGACTAAAACAACTGACATGCTGACATTTATTTAAACTGTAGTAGTACAAACATATGTTGATATTGGAATGTTAGTTTATGGGATATAATTTAAAAATTGAAAAGCATTATTTTAGAAGTAATTTTGATGTAGGAGTTTGAAACCAACATAGAACCACTGCTAAAGAAAATGGGGACTCCTAACCTTAGGCCTATATTGAGAGACAGCCCTAGCCCCAGCCTCCCCGATATATAGTACATAAACTGACTTTCTCCAATAAGCAAAAACAATGAGCAATCCAATTTCATCAATTCAGAATTATTTCATCTTTAGGATGCAGAGGAGAACAGGGTGGAAAAAGATAAGAGAAGAAGCGCAAATGGAATCAAGCCATGCAAATGACTTTTCAATGGATTTGATCATAAATAAATCAAAAGGAAAACAGAAAAGGCATTAAATGCATTATCAGTGCATTCCCATCATAAATCATCACAGGCACTCCAGCACCTCCACCGGCTCTGCGGAGGAAGTGAACGCAGCACGCTGGAGTCAAGTTTGGTTGAACTCCGGGATGTTCGTTTATACGACAGCGGTTGCGTTTCTCCACTGATGAGTCTTACAGATGTTTATGGTCGTGCTAACGGAATGGAAAGGACACCTGGATGAGTAGGACGACACATTTCACTGGAAAAATCTCATTTTACTTCCGGGTGTGCGGTTGTAGCGCAGGATACTTGTGTGCTCCTGGAGATCGGTAAGAATCGCGTGGAAGTGAAGCAGTGAGCTCTTCCTTTGTAATCTAGCAGCCTAGCTGGGTTTCATATCATGCAACAGCTCTTTGAACTCGGTCTCAATTTCATGAGTCTTGATGATGAATATTAGTTTATTTTGCACGATGCAATAGCTAACGTACATATGTGTATAAGAGGCAGAAACAGCAACAAAAGACCATTAATATGATATACGATAAAACTTGTAGAAACGAACTGCCCTTTAAATCAGATAGTCAGGGATGTAGTAGAGGTAAAGCTCGTCTCATGCTCATATCATACAGCAGCATTATATAACCTCTGTTTAGGAATGAAGGGCCAGTTATATGAACAAAGACTGGCCCGGTTTGAAGGACTCGGGAGAATATCATTCCAGAATGCTCTGTACCAGCAATAACATGTAGCATATAGACTGAACACCAAGGTTTTGCAAGAAGATTTTTTCCCTGCCTGCCTAGTTGGGCCAGTAGTTCAGTATCTACTGTCCCTGCCAAAAGTTTTTTAAATTTTTTTATGTGCCAAGAATTAAAAAAAAAACAAAAATTGAATTAGCTTAGAAGCAAAATAATAAATAAAACACACTACAAATAATAAAAATAAATAACGTTATAATATTAAATATGTACAATATTCAATAAGTAAATAAATGAATCACAATGAAAATATAAAGTAACTGATTTATAATTTAACCTATTTAAACCTATGCCAACATTTTTACTGGTCCCACCACAAAAGTCAATAAATCTTATTTTTGCAAAGCATTTATATACCAGAATTAAAGATTTTGTAATGAAGTCTCTCATGCAAACAGAGGCTGCATATATTATTTGATCACACAACACTGATATTTTGAAATATTATTACAATTTAAAATAACTGTTGTCTATTTTAAAAATGTATACCTTAAAATCTAAATTTTAAATCAACACATTTGCACCAAAAATCTTATGCATTCTTTGCAAGGCATAAAAACACGTTCGAAATGAACAAATATAAGATTTTGTGATAATGCAGCACTGGCAGATTTGCTTCAGTGGCATTTCCATCAACTGGCCAGAAATAGTCTCACATTAGCTGTGCTTATTGTTGAGCCCTGTGACAAACCTATCCAATAATCATACAATAAAATAATGCTCTGTTTTTCCTCTCTAGATCCTGTCTGTGTGTAACGGCATTCCAGGGACGTTCTGATGGATTCCTTTTGGCGTATGGAGTTCCTGCAGGCTCTAGCAGAGGGCTGTGTGCTGCCCACCGCCCAGCAGGGTTTAGAGCAGGTCTGGCAGCTTCTGCTCGTCTGCCTGCTGTGTCGGGTCATCTGTAGACTAGGTGAGTCCATCATGCACAACACCAGCTCTCAAACACCTGTTTAACTGACACGGTCTTCCCCCAGAGGATGGGAACATGACCCAGTTGGTTCTTTTATGGCTAACATCAATGCTTTTTGTCATCTGTTTCACAGCTATGTGTATTGTAGCGAAAATCTTCCCACTTGATCTTGTTATATCCAACTCATGTTTCTGAATGGGTTCATCTGTTGAGTCTTGATGCGGCAGGCTAATGCTGTCTCTCTTTTTGACAGGTGTCTCATGTCATGTGAAGCATCTGAGCTCGCTGGCGGGCGGCCTGTACGTGTTGTACGTGTTCTTTGAGCTGCACATGATGTGGGTGATTATCCTGTGCCTCCTTTGCTACCTCATCCTGCTTCTCAGCATAAACTCCAGCAGCCGAGGAGTCTTCCTTTCCGTCGTCATCCTCATTTACATGCTGATGGGGTCTGTCCTCCACTTCCACAAGACTGCATTTTATAGATAGGGCCTAATGAACATAGAAAACTGGTTCAGATTGGAAAAACTCATTAGGATGCACAATCACAAGTGGTCACATATTTTGTTCATTTTTATTGCAGGGAGCTACACATGATAGACGCAGAGACCTGGCATAAGATGAGAGGTGTGTCTTCACTGAATTATTATTCATTTTAATATTTTATAGAAGTTTTTGTTTTTATCAAAGTATTTTATTTCATGTCACATAATTTTCGTCAAATGACACTCATTATGGTGTCACATGTCCCGTACGGAATATTTCGGTTGTGTCCAGGCTCTCAGATGGTGGTGGCCATGAAGGCCATCTCTCTGGCTTTTGACCTTGATCGAGGTGCTGTGTCCTCTTTTCCTTCCCCGCTGGAGTTCATGGGATACCTCTGCTTTGTGGGAACTGTCATCTTTGGGCCATGGATCAGTTTCGCCCGCTACACAGATGCAATTAATGGACGCAAAATGGTAAATACAATGATATTTTAATCCTAGTTTTATTGTCTTATTTTTTGCATTTATTATAAATTATTTATTACACTTCTGTGCTCTTTTTGTATATATTATGTGAACATTTTATTTATATGTACACTTTATTTTATATGACTTGCGTTTAAAAGTTTGGGGTCAGTACAATTCTTTTTTTATATTTTTATTAATGCTGTGATCCAGCAAGAATTCATTAAATTGTTCAAAGATGACAGTAAATATATTTAGATAACAAAAATATATTTGAAATAAATTATCTTCTTTTTATTCATTAAAAAATGTATCACAGTTTCAGCAAAAATATTAAGCAGCACAACCGTTTTCAACATTTATAATAAGAAATGTTGAAATGTCTCTTGATCACCAAATCAGCATATTAGGATGATTTCTGAAGGATCATGTGACACTGAAGACTGGAGTAATGATGCTAAAAATTTAGCTTTGCCGTTACAAGAAAAATTACATTTTAAAATATATTAAAATAGAAAAAAGTTATTTTAAATTATAAATACAAATATTATTTAAGTTTAAGAATTGTAATAATATTTTTGTTATTGTTTTACTGTATTTATTTTTCCAAGTAAATGCAGCCTATGTGAGACTTCTTTCAAAAACTCACTTACCCCAAACTTTAAAATGGTATAAATATATGTGATGTACTTTATATAGCACCACAAACAGTGTTTCCAATCTAAATTGCAGTTACTTATCTTCTGTGTCCAAAAACACAGTCAACTCAAGCCAGTGTGCTCATATAGCGCTTTTCCCAATCCTTGTTGTTTCAAAGCAGTCTTCAGAAAGTGTCTTTATATGCATATGCAGATATTGACATTAAAATAAATTGAATGTGTTTTTCATACTAAACGTTAAATGGGAAAAATAATTGTTTTCTTTGAAGAGAAGATAATCTTGATTTGTTCTGAGCATGTTTCCATCAGCAGAGAGCTTGCTATACAGTAACTATCCTACTATCTCCTGCAGAGCGTTGGCTGGTTTGGAAAGATTGCTCTGAGCTTTCTGAGGAGTCAGATGTGCCTGGTTATTTCCAACTGTATTGCTCCTTATCTCTTTCCATACTTCATTCCCATCTACGGTGACGGACTTCCTCGTAGGTGAGCTGCGCTTCCCCCATTGGGATTCTATATCCAGAGGAAATGAAATGGCTAGCTTGAATGTTTATTTCATTTTGTGTTTAATATTGTTTTTATTGTCCTTTTGTCCTCAGGTGGCTTCACGCTTATGAAAATGCGGTGTCCTTCCACTTTAGCAATTATTTTGTCAGCTACTTGAGTGAAACAACCACTGTGATGGCTGGAGCTGGATTCTCTGAACACAAAGACCACATCAAATGGTGCATACTCATGCATTTTCTCTCTTTTTCTCTTTTGTTGTTAAATAACAGCATTGTTGACACCTATTGTGACGTATTTTCTCATTCAAAGGGATATTACAGTAGCTAAACCTATGAATGTGGAATTGCCGAGGTCTATGGTGGAAGTTGTTACCTCTTGGAATCTGCCCATGTCTAAGTGGCTTAACGCATGTATGTATATTTATTCAGGTTTGTGATGTGTTATTGATGCATATATATGTTGTGCATTCATATAAATGTTCCCTGTACATTTTAACACACAGACGTCTTTAAAAGTGCACTCAAACTTGGCACTTTTCCCGCCATCTTGGTGACCTACACTGCCAGTGCATTATTACATGTAAGTATGATTTCCAGCTCTCTGGTTATTAACATTTTACGAAGGTTTGTTGGCACAGAATCAGGTTCCATCTGTTTAAACAGATTTGAGTTTGTGTAAGGGTAAAAAACACCTGATCCAGAAAACAGTTTCCCTGTAACATGACAGCTTGGATAAAGATGGTTTCTTATCTCAGAACACCATGACCCAGATTTAAACGGCTGTCTACAGCTGGTGTAGATAGATAATTCAACCACAGCTGCCTACCCTGGCAGCTTATGCCTTGTCACCCTAGTAAGCTATTGTAGCTGTGCTTGTTAGGTTCTAACTGTAAGTGTGTAGCTAAGATAAAATCATTCATGCTGTATTACCAGTTTGACCTTTAGGAATATAAGTATATCAGAATAGCAGCTGGAAGTATTTTTAGGTATCTATGCATCAAAATGTCCATGTTAGGGTGCCCTGTGTTTTTTAGCCAATCGAAAACATATTGCAAATGTGTATCTGTTTGGGTTCACTGACATGTCTGAGGAGGGTGGGTTTTGGAGAAAGGACATGTGGTTGTAGGGATGGGTGTAATTTTGTGGCTAATTCTGGCAGAAATGAGCAAAAAGTCTGAAATCAAATAAAATACTTTTAATATTTTTGGATTTTTTTTTTCTTCAGTTTCTACGTAAATATATAGTACATCACAGAACATAAGTCTACCACTGAACTAAGACAAATATCAGCCACGCTGCCTAATTCAGAGCATTGTAGTTGAGTGGAGACCTCTGGTGGTTAATGTTGGACATTGATTCTAAATTTGAGGTTGGTATGATTTTTTTAAAGAGGTCTTATGTACACCAAGGCTGTTTATTTGATCAAAAATACAGTAAAACTAATATTGTGAAATATTACAATTTAAAATAACTGTTTTCTATTTTAATATATGTTTAAAATGTAATTTATTCCTGTGATGGCAAAGCTTCAGTGTCACAGGATCATTCTAATATGCTGATTTGGTGCTCAAGAAACATTTCTTGTTATTAGAATTTTTTTAGTAGAATTTTCTTTTTAATAGAAAGCTTTTGTAACATTATGAATGTGTTTACAAGAACTTTTCATCAATTTAATGTATCCTTGCTGAATAAAAGTTTGAATTTCTTAAAAAAGATCTTACTGACCCTAAACCTTAGAATGGTAGTATATTTTCTTTTATTACTTATGCTTTGTTTGCCAGGGTCTCAGCTTTCATCTGGGGGCCGTGCTGTTGTCTTTGGGATTCATCACTTATGTTGAACATGGTAAACAATCATTTTAATTTATTAGTTTATTCATGCATGCTTGGCATCAATAAAAAAAAAAAAAGCTAAAAAAAAAAAAAAAAAAAACTGAAAATATATTAATATTAATGCATACATTCATCATGGCACACATTTCAGTAGGTAGTAAATTCTAATATCTATAATAGATGTCACATCACTGGCCTAGCCAACAGGACTCAAAATACTGTCTTTGTTTCCTCTTGCAGTTCTGAGAAAGCGGTTGGCAGCTATTTTCAGTGCTTGTATACTGTCAAAGCGCTGCCCAAATGACTGCCATCACCAAAATAAGAAGGTGATCTGTCTAGCACTGTAGAATCAGCTATATTCATGATTAAAAAAAAAATTACCTTTATTTTTGGTTTGTGCAGTATGAGATCTGTAGTTCACAGGTTTTCACAGAGATTTCTTATAGAGTTGTTTTTTTTTTCCTGATGTAGACGCTGTGGGTGTATGGGGTTAACCTTTTCTTCAGTGCATTGTCAATATTCCATCTGACATATCTTGGATCACTGTTTGACTCCGAAATGGACAACATGCATGCTGAGGAGGTGAGCGTTTTCATATGCATATGCAATTTAAAAATATATACAGTTTTATATTGTATAAATAGTCAGCTACTGCTAAAAATATATTCAATTCAATTAGTTAGAATTGCTTACTCACAGTATTTTGTTTCCACACAGGGTTACATGGCCAGTCACACCATTCAAAAGTGGTCAGAGCTAAACTGGGCAAGCCATTGGGTGATGTTTGGCTGTTTTGTGTTTTATTGGCTCATTTAAGGAGAAGCTATAGTACTGAGCAATCAAAGGACCATTCACTGAATCTGAACATGAAAGCTGGTGGATTCTTACCATAGACTGCATTTTTCAACAGTCAGTGTTACATCCACACTTCTGTCCCTCAGCTGGAAAAGACTGCCATGGAAAGTGCCTTTTGATTCATGTTGTTACAAGAATCATATTCTCATAATGTGATCATACTTTTTATTTTACATTCTTTTTATTTTGTTCTTAGATTAGGTACAATTTTGGATTAAACTAAAGAAAAAATATCAGTGTGCAGAGTACATTGTGTTATTTGCATCACTCTTTTTTGTTCTCTCTGTACAGCTTGATATACAGTAGAAAACATAGTCTCTTTCATTGTGACCATGTTATTGTCACTTTTATGAAACATGTCTTGAACCTGTAAACATGTTTCATATTTTTTATCAAAAGCTGTTGATTAGGTCTGACAATAATATTTATTATTTTCTAATAAAATTTGCCACCAAGACTATTTTTCATGAATTATAGGTAAGTGCATTACTCAAGGGCACAGATCATACTTCGTAACTTTGTTCTCTGATATTAGATGGGCTCTTTAATATAGAAAGCCACTTATTGCTTATGTTGATCAGCCATGTGGTAATACCATATTTTGATGAATGTACAGGTATTGTGGAAAACCATGGTGTTATGGGTCTCGTAAGTATAAAAGTACCATGTACTAACAAGGTACATGTAAGAAAAATAGTATAAGCATAGTGTCATGCCCATAAACCACAGTAAAGCATGGTGTTGGTTGATACTTTTAGTTAGTGTGGATTTAAAAAAATCTGATACAAGAAAGCCCAAGCTTGGGCCACTTAAAAGCTTTGACGGTATCTAAAAATAATATTTAACACGGTGGAAATAAAGAGGTAAGTTAGGTAGTGAGTAACTTAATTGTAACCTCTGACCCAGTGGCGTATCCCCCACAGTTCACACGGTATTGTTATAATATCGCGAGAGTTCGCACAGCTCCTCACTACGTAATGTGCCGTGCTGCTTATGGCGGCGCTGGTGACAGTGCTGAAAGCTGTTGGGGTGAGTTTTTCTTTTATATTTTTTCAATTTTGTGATATCACATAACTCTTACACGGCTATATGAACGTTTAAGCCTCCGACGTTTGCGTTTATATCACTCTGAATATTCCTGCTTGTTTTTGAACAGTTAAACGGTTTAGGGTGGGGGCAGTGTTTCCTCTGCGTGTGCTCTAGCGGTTTAGCATGTTAGCCAGCGCTTAAAGCACTGTTACTGGCGAAGAGTCGTTTTAAACAATAAAAAACTAACTTATTAATCTGACATATCCGTTATCGGAGATATTTTGTAAAGGTCACTTATTAAGAAGTGAAGCGCCCAGTTGAGGCTCCAGCGCGGCATCGGCGGCCCAACGTGACCCCCCAGCCGCCGCCGTGTGCCTTTGTTGTCGGGCTGAGTGATTTATTTTAAGCCCGACTGGATCATTGTCTATACCGTTTTATCGACACCTGGTAAATTGAGTTAAACAACTAAACTCCCGTTTCTTAGGACAGGAAAAGTGTTTACTTGCTTTCCGAACGAGTTCTTTGCTAAAACCAGTTTTCCCAGGGTCACAATAACCTGGAAATATCATGAAATTATGGTCATTTTGCACGTCTGTGAAAGCATTTAAAGTCAATAAAAAAAAAAAATCAAAAGCAATTTTATAGTGAATATAAATGTTTCAGCTTAAACACTGCTACAGAATTTTCTCTCACAAAAGAAATTGCTTTTTGTAAGAGCAATTTTGGTAAAATTAATTCCTAAGAAAGCCATTTCCACGATTTTCCAGTTGAGATTGAACAACTGATGAAAATACTTTGGTCAAAACGGTCGTTTTCTCTCATTTGGATTTGAAACGCCCTAGATTCTACTTTTAACCATTTGTTGGTCTTTATCCTTCCAGTACGTTTTTTAATATGCTCAGGAGTAGCATGTGTCGGAGTTATCTTGTCTGAAAAGACATTGCTAGTGTTTTTGTCTTTGGATGAGCTCCAGATGGATCCACTCCCAGCTGTTGCTCAAGCGCCGCTTGCGTCACTTAGTTTCATGTCCTCATTTTGTCATTTATGTATGCTGTAGAAATCTACAGTTTCGCGTTTTAACAAAGCGTAACTAGTGAACGAAGAACAGTGGTCTTAATATACTTTGCGGCCCGTGGTTTTTATATTTGAGCCTCTGTCAAGCGCAGCTGAGCAGCACGCGCTCGGGGGTGTCGACGTCAAGCGCTTAGGTCTATAAAAGTGTGCGCTGTAGGTGGGATCAAATCACTTGTTTTCCCCCAGATTTTCCTCTTCCGTTGATGTTATATATTTACATTAAGAATTTTTTATCCAGTTTTATCCCATTTTTAATTGGTTAGTTTAGCATAAGATTAATATTTCACTACACTTTCATGGAAGAATTAATTGATACTGTCTCATTGACGGTTAGGATTAAGACCTTCGTTCTGTTAAAAAAAAAATCTGTTTGGTATTCGGTTGGTAATTCCAAACCTATATGTACTTCCTTCCATAAAACGTACTATTGTCATAAATGTAACACATTTTTTGGTTTATCCCTTTAATTCTCATTTAAACCATGAGGTTGTAAATAAGCAAGGCACACGATGTGCTCCCAAGGTTTGTTTATCTGGTCCTGTTTGTTTTCTGACTTAAGAGGTCATAGACAAAAGTTGTCCTGTTCTCCACTTTTTTTCTTTTTTTTTTTTTCTTTTTTTTTTAAGTCGTCATGAACTGAAAATTCACCCTGTCTGTTTTCTCAATTAGATCTATAATTTGCATTTAGAACAGTTTATCTGCCTCCACTTCTGGGTGCAACAGGCATCTCCAAATCCAGTTAGCAACCAAGTCCCCATCCTATTGTTTTTTTTTTTTTTTTTTTATTCTATTAGATGTACGGCACAATATGGAACAAAAATCTCTTGACTTGAAAAATAAAATTGCCTGGTTATTAAGAAATTGTCTCCATCCTTTTTAAGTCTGTACTTGGTCCATCAGAGCAAGTAACGAACTGGCCTATGTATCAAGCTTTTTGATCCTCGTGTAATAGACCGTAGGGAACTGAATGATTGGCATGTTGGATATCTGCAGTTGTTGACCGCTTGAATTGAATGTATTCCATAAATACTCAGCCAACTGCTGGTTCACGCTGAGACTTGTTGATCCTCATGTGTGTATTCAGTCAGCTGCTTTTCTGTATGCAAGGCTGCTGAGGAAACTTTATTTTTAGGCCTGTGTATCAACAGGAGAGTAACATGGTGTTTTAACCCACAATAAATGAATGTGGTTAATGAGATTAATTGTTAGATCATATATTGGTGGGTGGGTGGGTGGGTGTTGGGGGGGGGGGGGTCCTGGTGTTAGTTTAATAAACTGGACCTGAATTAGATTAATATTTTGTTGAAGTAAATGCATTTGTGTAACTTATCTGTGTGATCTAATATCTTTTTTTTTTTTCTTCCCCCAAACAGTATGAAATGAAACCGAATTGATTTATGTACCATCTGAAACCTACTTCAAGTTCAGATCATTGATCGGTCAGAAGAAACGTCAAGGAAAAAGAAAACATAACGAACATCCCCAAAACGACCCAGCGGTACAACAACTCTGAAGACAAGACGAAGAACTGCACTGCTACAAAAGAGAAAAATACTAAAGCAACACGACACAACCAAATGAGCAAACCAAAGATTTAAGAAACAGAACCAGGCCGCAACGAGCGTAGCAACCAACTATCAACGTTAACAGCAAAGGCGAGACCTGATCTGAGACAAGAAGTTTGTGCCTACTCAACAGCTTTGAAAAAGCACACGTCCCAACGCTGCACCAAGCCCTCCTCATCCTCCCCGCACCTCTTCCTCCTCTGGGGTGCGGAGAGGGCTGCTGTCTGCTAGTCTTTTCAGTTTTGACCTTTTTCTTTCTGTCAATTGCAGACCGAATCCCTCCCTGATCTTTTTCCCCCTCTGTTTCCCCCATTCTCTCTCTTGTATTTCTGTTCACTATTTTTCAAAAGCAGTGTTCGTACACCTGCAATTGCCTTTTTATTTGAAAATTTTTATTTTTTGTTTCGCTTTTTTCCTTTATTTTTGCTACTTTTTGTAATTAGAACGTGTGCCAGAGGGGCGAACCTAACAAGAGTGTGTGCGTGTGTGCGCTTGTGTGAGCCAAGTCTGAAGCATCGATTAAGTGATTGATTGATTGGTCCAAATCATTACAGCCTTCCAAGACAACAGAACAAGGTAAGCCATGCCAGACACTGTCCCCACTTTTCCCCCCCTTAATTTAATGAATAATCCTGATTTGTCTGGCTTAGTATTCATTTATAATATGCAGTGTGCCAAAACAGGCCAGTTGTCCATGCTGTTTATTGTGCAGTCTCTTAAAGGGTTACTCCACCCCAAAATGAAAATTGTCATTAATCACTTATAGGGGTGGGAATCGCAGGGTACCTCACGATACAATATAATCACGATACATGGCTCACGATAACAATAATATCGCGATACAGCGATTCGCCAGTAATCGATATATTGCTAGACAATCATATAATGATACATCACGATATCTAACTATGAAAACAAAATGCCTGTGAAAAGGTTAAGTGCAAGTTTTGTTTCTTTATTCAAGTCCAAACTGTTAGAAAACAGCCAAAAAAAAAGTTCTGTATATCAGTTTTAACATGTTAAGTAAATTAATCATTTTATTCTTGGACTTATTAAAAGCTTACACTTTTCTCTGTGTTTAAACCATATATATAAACCTGGCACATTTCAAAATTTACCTGGAATGCTTTCTCAACTTTTCATCTCATCATAAACGGAGCCCTGCACATATGGCATGCAGGGAAAAAAAAGCCGTTCACATCGCTTCTTTTGCGCGCTCAGGTTCGTTATTTCAAATGTAGACACGTGACAAACACACACACTTCTGTGCCGCATTACGGCTCTGACAAGGTTTTGTTTCGCCGTCAGTGCCGATCCTAGTCTTCTGGGGGCCCTACGCAAAAATGTGTCGCCGGGAGGCGTGGGGGGTTGGGTTTGCAGGATAGCTGAAAGAATGGATGACAAGCATTTGTCCGTGTTTCACTCTTTCAAATCGCGCTCACGGAAAGCGCTCGAGAAACATTATCTCCCGCAGCTCGGTACGCTTTCAACACGTTTTTTAGTCTTGACCAAGAGACTGTACGACATTCACTTTACATGATTTGGCTGATTTTTACGTAGAGAGGGTGACAGCGCACCACATTGAAAGAAATGATCATTCATGTTTTCATAACCGCTGGCCAAATTCAAAAACGAAACTAAAATTAAAACATCTTTGAGAGCAAGGGGGTCCCCTGGTGTTTCGGGGGCCCTACGCAGCTTGCGTATTCTGCATATAAGGAGGATCGGCTCTGCTTGGTGCAGATTTATGTTTCTACCGGTCAGTGCCCACTGCCCTCACACTGCATAACGTGCACTTGTAATATCTGAGAGAGAGAAGGGAGAGAGTAGGAGAGCATCCAGTTTTGTTCACATAAAACTGGACGCGCTGGCGGCGCTCTCTCTCATTCATATAGTGAGGGAAATCCACCTGCGATTCGAGCGAAGATGCTACTCACGGACTGAATATGCGCTCTGCAATAATAACAACATGATCGGTGCCTATGCTCCACGCTGATAGCTTTTCTGGCACTCCCGGTGCAGTTTTTTTCAGTTCTCATCTCCATAAACATATATAATATAGCAGTAGAGCTAATACAGTGGCTGGAAATCTGTTTATCCTTCGGTTCCTCGTGCTTCACCATCTTCATAGAGAACGCGCTTCATGGTTGCTCAGAGCGCTTTGGAAAGAAGGTGAAAATGGTGCGGCCGCAATTTCCACGCATTTTTAGATGCTGGGAGCAGGGAAATCTATTTAGAGCGCCTTATAGTATTAATAAAAATATCGATATTTGGCGCCAGATATCGATTCTCGTATTGCATGAAGGATCGCGATATATCGCCATATCGATTTATTGTCCCACCCCTAATCACTTACCCCCATGTTGTTCCAAACCCGTAAAAGCTTTGTTCGTCTTCGGAACACAATTTAAGATATTTTGAATGAAAACCGGGAGGCTTGTTGACTCCTCATTGACTCCCAAGTAAATAACACTGTCAAGGCCCAGAAAAGTATGAAAGACATTGTCAAAATAGTCCATCTGCCATCAGTGGTTCAATCTGAATGTTATGAAGCGCAGAGAATACTTTTTGTACACTAGGAAAACAAAAATAAATGAAATTTGACGTGGAGGAGACGAATTGTTGAATAAAGGCGTTATTTTTGTTTTCTTTGCATACAAAAAGTATTCTCCTCGCTTCATAACATTCAGATTGAACTACTGATGGCAGATGGACTATTTTGACAATGTCTTTCATACTTTTCAGGGCACTGACAGTGTTATTTACTTGGCAGTCAATGAGACAGTCACAAGCTCCTCGGTTTTCATCTAAAGTATCTTAAATTGTGTTCCGAAGACGAATGAAGCTTTCACGGGTTTGGAACGACATGGGGGTAAGTGATTAATGACAATTTTCATTTTGGGGTGGAGTAACCTTTTGATTTAAAGCTAAAAAGGATGAAATTGTTTTGCTCTGTATCAAACTAGTGAGCTGCCTTCTAAGCTAGCATCCTAACTGAAATGGAATGAGTTTAACACTAGCATCTTGTGAAGTTAGCTAGCAGTGCTAATATGTAAAATATATAAAAATGAAATTAGATAATGTAACTGAAAAAGTTAAAGTATGTATTTTAATTGACATTTCTCTTTCTTGGACCACCATCTTGGATGATTTGGATGATGTGATTCATTAGAATACTGCCTATGTAGTCAGCTCAGTAGGTTTTGGAACAAAGATGATTCATATTATCATGCTTAATATAAGTGAGAGATAAAGTTAAGAACTAAATGAGAATTAAGGGATGGTTCACCCAAAAATAAGAATTTATTCACCCTCATGTTGTTCCAAACCGATGAGATTTTTTTTTTTTTTCATCAATGGATGGACAGTCTTATGGATTTAGAAATGACAGGTGAGTAAATGACAGAATTTTGTGTGAACTATCCCTTTAAATCTTTAAATTCTGATGAATGTTTTCCCCCCTCATATTATCTTGTTTGTTGTATTCAGAATGTGAACATTGAAATCTAGCACCACTTTAATTCACTCATTCTTTACTCAAGTACATATCTTTAATATGATGTAGCAGAAGGAAAATTTAACTTGATCAAGTTTGTGACCTCATGACAGGGAATTGTAGATGTTCTTTAGCATGCTTTGCATTAGTCCAGATGTGTTTTCCTGAGAGAAAGGGGTCATAATTACTTAAGCCTGCTGAGAAGAATTTAGTAGTCCTTGACCCAACTTTGTGTGCAGATGAGGCACACATGCATGTTGCAGGTCCTCACACCAAACCACACCCACAGCCCTCGACTGACCTTACTGTGCTGCTTTGTTTACTGGCTGTTCTTGTTGCCTCTCCCTCAGTTTATTTTCACCCCTATCCCTCCTTTCTTCACCTTTGCAGAAATCCTGAGGTGTTTTATTGGGTGTGTAACCAAAAGGAGAGGGGAGAGGGAAGGGAGGAGCTGCAACACAACGGCTGACTTAAAAATAAAATCTTTACTCGGAACACTGCTTAATCCGATCAATCCCAGGTGTAGTAGATTTGGCCACTGTGTATGGGAGAATTATGGGTAGTCCCTGGAAAGGTTTTGTCGAGTTTACCTTGCCGGCGTCGCCACCTGCAGCGTTTGTTAGCGCTGACCTGAACAGCACTTCGCCCATCGGGCTCAGCCTGTCACCCTACGGCCGATCTGTAAGTGCCCTGCCATCCGCTCTCCACCCCACTGTCCCCCACTCTCCCGAACTCGACTCGTTCATTAAACACCCACTGTCGCCCCTCTCTGCGCTGTTCCTTTACTCCATCATCCTGATCACCAGGCTTAGAGGCTGGCCTCGATCACTTGCCGTAGAGACGAGCAGCAACGAGAGGTGGAGAGGCAAGAACAATGATATTTCCACTATAGTAACGGAGCGTAGATTTATTCAGTCAGCTGCTGTTGAACCATGTGTGATTGGCAGTAAATGGATATTAGGCTTTGTTGTCTGATGCTGAATGAATCAAAGTGTTTATGGGTGTGAAAAGTCCTGTATCTGTTTAGATGTAGTGGCCCAGTGGTCGAGGCTGGTCAGAGTCTGTGTCATCTAACCATTTGCTGTTACCGTGTAGTCTAGTTTTGCCATTCCCAGTCGCTTCATCAAACTAACACATTCTGATTTTCCTCGTGCATGTCTCCTAGCACGGGTGGAGAATTACAGTTAAAGGGATAGTTCGCCCCCACAAGATAATTTGAAGGGGTTTTTTTGTCCATATGTTGTCTTTTGTGTTCCTCAAAAGAAAGTCAATCATATGGTTTGGAATAACAATTAGGGTGAGTTAAAGACAGAACTTTTCCATTTTTGAGTGAACTATGCTTTAAGGCCTGTTCACACTGTTTTGATACAATTATTTGATTCACAGATGATTGTTTGCACAAAGTATTCCAGCCATTCACAAAATGCAACCTCTCTGGCTGAATACACAGTTCACAGTTATTCCAACCCATCACTAAAATGTAACATTCTCCTTGAATGGAGCAGTGAAAGTTAAATGATGTGATAGCATAACATTGGAATGTACCACAGTGCGAAGATAATATTGGTGAACTGTAGAAATAGTACAGCTGTTGTAATGGATATGGTCATTTGTTGGTTGAGTATATTGACTTTCCCACGTGTCAGTTACTTTTGTCATTCTTTGGATGCTTTTATTCAAAGAAAACGCAAGCATACTTGCCATATCACCACTTTTAGACTTACTTAGCCAGCCTTGTTTGTTGCTTCTGTGGCTTTTAATGTTCCTGTAAATTAGCTAACAGCCATTTTAACTTGTTTAATGTCAGTTCTGGACATTTGACCCAAAGGCACATATCTTATTGGTTTAGGTTTTTCGTACTTTCTTTTGTTTAGATTTCTTCCTGGAAGCTCTTCTTTTGCATTTCAGATTACATATTGCCAGCTACCTGCTAGTAATTACTAGAACCATAACAAAAGGCATAAGGGAGTGTATTTTGGTCAATCTGCCTTTTTTTTTTAACTTTTTTTTTTTTTTTTTTTAACCCTTTGTAGATTCATCATAGTTGTGTGATGGCCTCTTTGACGTTTCATTTCTTGCAGTGAGGGTTTTTTTTTTTTTTTTTTTTTTGAACAGAATTGAACTTCTCAGAAGGGTTGTTTTTGATGCCATCTCTTGGTTCTTCCTGTTTGGTGATCCTTCATTTAGGTAGTGTTTTTATTTATTTTTAAACTTCCCCCCCCCCCTTATTGCCTTCAGTGTCCTACCACCCCTTACCTTCACCTGAAGATGGAGGCCTCTGATACCCCTGTTGCTGCCCCCACCCCTTCTACCTCAAGCCAGCCGATCCCCCGCTCCGCTTCAGTCTCATGCCATGTCTCTCGTGCATCAGGGGGCAAAAAGCTAAAGCGGACCCCCTTATATCAGCGATCCGTAAGTGGGCATGATGGGACAGTCTGTGCCAGCTTGAGCATCACTTGGTCATCACTGGCAAAGAATACCTGACACTGTAACCGCATGCTTTAAATTTAGGAGTTGTATAGCTTTTGGCTTTACAGGGTTTTTTGGTCCATAAGATCGCTTGTTTTTGATTGTCTAACTTTTGACCACATGCCTGCCAACCGTTCATGTACAGTTCACTTGATTTGTGGGTGAAGTTCTACAAAAACACCTAGTCCTAACTTTGAATGTGGTGTTTGTGTGTATGTATACTCTAATATTTAATTAAGTCAGTGTGGAGTGGATTAAATGCATGAACTTTAATTTTAGTTTGTAGGTTTAATATGAAACCAATGATGCTTGCATTTGTGTGTTCTTTGGTATTGTGCAGATACAGCAGATTTATCCTGGTCATTTTGATATACTTGATCAGGGAACCAGTTCAAGCAGACCAAACGGAGAAGAGAAACTTAAACCTACATGCTACAACAAATTACTGGGACAATGTTTCCCCTCTTTAATTTTTTTTTTTCTCCATAATTGCAAATACTTGCAGCATTTAAAATCCTATTTCATCCCATTTTACCATTTCCCACACTTGTGTTCTGATCTGTTGTGCAGCAGTCGGATGTGTGGAGAATGCTAAAGGTTGAAAACGGAGCAAGTACATTTTTAACTCATCCTATGTCTTCTTGTCCCATAGATGAGTTTTGACCCCAGTCTGCTGCATAATAATGGCCATGGTGGCTTTGCCAATGGAACGGGCATGGGAATACGTGAGACGGGAGTGGTTGAAAAGCTGCTAGCATCATACGGCTTCATTCAGTGCTCTGAGAGACAGGCCCGCCTCTTCTTCCACTGCTCTCAGTACAGCGGCAACCTGCAAGAGCTAAAGATCGGAGGTATGAGCCAGATGGGGTGTGGGAAATAACAGGAACTAGGGCTGAACAGTGTAACTAAAAAATTACATATTTAGCCTTTTGATGATAACCTTTTTGATCAAGCTTTAGTACCAACAAATCATTAAATGTTTCTGATCCAGACAAGTCATTGAACCAGAATTTTGAATTGCGCAATTTCAAATTGCTAAAACACTGACTACGTTTACATGGACAACAATACTCCGATTTTAATACGATTAAGACAATACTCTGATTAAGAATCCACCATGTAAACAGAGATTTTTGATTACCTTAATCCAGATAAAGTCATAATCGAAGTAAACAAATCAAATTAAGACATGTGGAGTATTCCTATTTTAATCGCATTATCGAGGTGCAGTACAGACATGTACACACCTTAATCAAACTATTACCGTCATGTAGGACTTTTTGCCGCATTTTGCGACAGGATACACACACGGCAGTGGTCAACCATGTGACGGCAAATAAAAGAGCTTCAACACCACCGTCGTCTGTATGCACGTACAAATAATTAACTGCACTTGAAGCTTTCAGAAAATTAAAAATGAAACACCCAAAACTGTATATGGCATCATGACAAAGACGAACTGTTTACACGTGAAATTCTGGAGGTGACGTCGGATGGCGTCACGTAGGGACGTAATGACGTGTGCCATCAATCGATCTATGTACTATAACATGTAAAACGGGAACATGAAAGGATTATTCTAAAACCAACTCATGTAAACACCTTAATCATAATATTGTCTTATTCAGAATAAGGTAACTAATTAGATTGCTGATGTCCACGTAAACGTAGTCATTGTTTTAATTGGGTAAGTTTAATTTCCTTAATCTAATGCCATTTTTTGCTATTGAAAGTTGAGACTCTTATCTCCGTTTTAACCATCTCATACTTGAGTTGGTGCTGCTTTAGGGAAGCTTATGGCTGAATTACAACAATTAATAAAATTAATTGCAGTATACAAATCGCCAGTAAAAACATCACAAATGTGTTGTCAGTATTCAATAATGACAAGACCTAATGGGAACCTTGATGCCAAAAATACATGCAGTATATATTTAGTGCATTGCTTTTAACATGTATCTTAATGCAGGAACTGACTTCAGTGTTTTGTCTATTCTGCCATTTTTCAGATGATGTGGAGTTTGAGGTGTCGTCTGATAGACGCACTGGCAAACCAATTGCGGTGAAGCTGGTAAAAATCAAGGCAGAAATGTTGCCAGAAGAGCGAATTTCTGGGCAGGTGGGGCCTGACTTGCACGCCTCTCCTTTAACTGTGCTGCATGGTTTTATTCATCCAGTTAAGGAACACATTTTACTTTCGTGTTTTATTGTCCTTGTCCCATTAATGTCCATCATTGTTGGAGTTTCGAGCTCATTTTTAATCCATATTGACCTGGAAAATGCATAAATCACTGGTTTCTATTATTAAGAGTTGCATAGCAATCCTATTAAATGCTAATGCTTTGCTTTTATGTGGGTTCACAATGAGCTTGATTGTCTTTGTGTTTTGTGGTCTTGTTGGGAGAACTTTTCATCTACATTTAATATACAGTTATGATAAACAAATCTTGATTTGTTCTCAATATGAAGTCTGTCATTCATGTACTTAAATATTCATTTTTTCACTGGTTCCTTGAACTCAGATGTACAAGTCAAATATGAATGTTTCTTTTAATGGTTTTATTTAATCTGTCTTTAGTTCAGAACATGTTGCACATCTGTGTTCAGGGACATTCTCTTTAGCATTTAAAAATGATTAGTTGATCCTGTCTCTCACCAATGCAGCCTCTAACCCCATTTTGTCGATTTGCACGTCCACTTTTTTCAGGTAGTGTCAGCTATCCCTTCTCATTTGGACGGGAAGTCCGCACCTGGCCAAGTGCCCACAGGCAGTGTGTGTTATGAGAGGAATGGAGTGAGTGTCATTTATTCTCATTTGCAGAGTTTTGCTTGTCTTGCTCGCCCCCTTTTGAGACCATTTTGGGACAGATACAACTTAGCAAACCAAAAGAAATCTGAGTGAATAACAGTTCCGTGGTTCATAAACTAGTCTTTATTTGGCACACTGATGGTGCCCGTTGCTGTTTCTGAATGCGTTTGTGGTTTGAATCTTCTCACAGGAAGTGTTTTATTTGACCTACACCCCTGAGGATGTTGAAGGAAACCTTACTTTAGATACTGGAGATAAAGTCAGTTTTTACATGGAGACCAACAAGCAGTAAGTGGATTTAATGTCTGTTTGAAATGGGTATAATTTTAAAAGAGGAACAGTTTTTGGATGTTGAAATGGTTTGTTTTTGTTTGTTTCAGTACTGGTGCTGTTAGTGCTCACAACATTGTATTGGTAAAGAAGAAACAGTCAAGATGTCAGGGAGTTGTTTGTGCTACCAAGGTAAGGATCTTATTCAAAGATGAGTTTGTAGTAGCTGCTTTTTTTGTAGACACTATACTGAGGAATTGTGATCTCCTGCCCTCTGGTGGGAAGGAGAATGGCAAAAGACTTCTCTTATCTCAACATTCTGCTAGAGTAGTCAAAGGAAGTTGTGTAGGTTTAACAGCATAACATAATGCTAAATGGTTTATTTTCAAATCTTTGAATTTGAACATTGCAATAACTTGTAATTCAGAACTGAATCTCGACTGTACATTTCTAAAATTCAAAATTACATTTATACTTTTTGTTAAATAATATACTTTTTTGTTCAAGTTTTGCTCGTTTCAAACACAAAAATTGTCTTGCAGGAGGCCTTTGGATTCATTGAACGAGGGGATGTTGTGAAGGAGATCTTCTTCCACTACAGTGAGTTTAAAGGAGATCTGGAGGCTCTGCAAGCTGGAGATGATGTGGAATTCACCATTAAAGAAAGAAACGTGAGCAATAAATGAAGAAATATTTTTACTGATGTTCTGTTGGTCTTTGATTAGTAAATAATACTTACTGATAAGATTACTAGTTGTGAGATGCATTGCCATTTCAAACAGCTTTATGGAGGTTGTGTCTGTGTGTGTCTCATAGGGCAAGGAAGTGGCCACAGATGTGAGACTGTTGCCTCAGGGCACTGTTATATTTGAGGACATCAGTATTGAGAGTTTTGAGGGCACTGTCACCAAGATTATTCCTAAGGTCCCCACCAAGAATCAGGTTTGTGAATCAGCTCTTGCCATTAGTCATTCCCAGACTCCCTCAATAACATTACCGTATAGATTCTGCTTGCATGTTAAATTGAGTAAGACTCCATCTGTCTCTCTCAGAACGACCCGCTGCCTGGGCGAATCAGTGCCAGAATTAATTTCACTGACAAAGAGCTGCTATTCGGGGAGAAGGACACCAAGTCCAAAGTGACGCTGCTGGAAGGCGACCATGTCCAGTTCAATATATCCACCGACCGTCGGGACAAACTGGAGAGAGCGACAAATATCGACATCCTCCCTGACACCTTCCATTTCACAAAGGAGACCCGTGAAATGGTCCGACTGTAGAACTTTGTCCTTGTGGTTACTTGCAGGGCTGTTTTACTTTGTGCTAATGTTGGCTTTGTCTCTCTCCTTGTCTTTTTGTGCAGGGTGTGATAGCTGCCATGCGTGATGGTTTTGGATTCATCAAATGTGTGGACCGTGATGCCCGAATGTTCTTCCATTTCAGCGAGGTTCTAGAAGATAGCCAACTGCACATTTCTGATGAAGTGGAATTCACTGTTGTCCCTGTGAGTTCCCAGATATCACCACACCTGAACCACGTTTATGTTCCTGTTTTTGTCTCCGTTTATGTAAATGCTTTTTTTGGTGATGGACTGTATTAGACCGTTCATCATCAGTTGGCCATCCTGTTCGCTGGATATAAGAATCAGTTGTTGGAAAAACCCAGATTGGTCCACTGCTTTAACTCTACTCAAAGCAGAAACAAATGTCAATTGTAATTGTGGTCTTACATTGACTAGCTTTAAAACATCTGCTCTTTCCTCTCTCAGGACATGCTGTCAGCCCAAAGGAACCATGCCGTGCGGATCAAAAAGCTGCCCAAGGGCACGGTGTCATTCCACACTCAATCTGAGCTGCGTTTTGTGGGGGTGGTGGAGAAAGAAGCTGTGCCTGTTACCACCAACAAGAACTCCAGCCCCAGCAAGGGCAAAGAGAAGGTAGACTAACTCTTGACTTCCCGAATCTACACTACAATTCAAATGTTTGGGGTTGGCAAGGTGGTTTTGAAAAGTTTATGCTCACCAAGGCTGCGTTTATTTGATCCAAAACACAGTAAAATTGTAATATTGTGAAATTGTTAGCATTTTAAAATAACTTACATTTTGTTATAATTTATTCCTGTGATGGCAAAATTTAATTTCCAGCAGCTAGACTTCACTCTTTACTCTAGACTTCAGAGTCAACGATTCTTCAGAAATGATTCCAATATACTGATTTGATGCTCATGAAATATTTCTAATTAATGTTGACATTAATTGTACTGCTTAATATATTTGTGGAAATGGTGATACTTTTTTCAGGATTCTTTGAATAGAAAGCTCAATAGAACCGCATTTTTTAAATATAAATAGTTTGTAACTGTTTTTTACGGTCGTTTGATCAAATTAGTGTGTCCTTGCTGAATAAAGAAAATCGTAATAACCCCAAACTTTTGAAAGGTAGTGTATATGGAGTTGATTTTAATGTGTTTCTTCTTAAGAGTCCTTGAAGTACACATCTGTGCAGATTTGGTGTAGAACCATCAGTCATAATTATAAAGAGGGACTTTGAAAATGGAGTTTAGTGTTTTTGTTTTTAATTCTGCTTTCCAAACTTTTATATCCTGTATCTGCTTGTCTCCCTCTTAATTGACCCAAGCACAAAATTCAGTAGTAAAATACTACTATCTTTTGTCTGACCTTCTATTGTCTTTTTTGTTCCTTTTTGGTTTTTTTGAACCATGCTCGTCTTCATTAGAAAAAAGACAAGGTAGGCTGCTGTTTTCTGCATGCTGCCTTTCCTCCACAGTGTAGACTGCTAGAACTTCTGACAACATGATCTTAAATGTATTGGGGTCAAATTGTTAAAGTACCCAGGATGAGATTTTACTTAAGTTTTATCTTTAATTTGATTCACCTTCAATTCAAACATTTTATGACTGGGTAAATTAAGTCACGGATGTCTGATCCTCCGTATTTCTCTATTTTTATTTTTAAGGGTAAAGTTGAAAAGGTCAGTTTGATCTGTATGTCTATGACTGTTTGTTTGGTTATGAGGTCTGTTGGCATGAGCTGAGATTGAATTAACAGCGTTAAATCATACAGACATGTTAACCTCATAACCATACCAACTCAGCCAAGCTGTGCCACTCAGTGTGTGCATTCTTGTATGAGGGGTATAACGGTTCGGTTTCTGTCACTCACGCAATTAATTTTTATAATGGAAACAATACAGTTCATACACATTTTAACCATGGCGCAAATGTGTACCAAACAGTGGGTGACAAACTGTATGAGAGCAGTTTTACCCCTTGTGTTAGTGTGTGCATGACGGCTAAATATTGTGAAGCATTAGATGTTTTGAGTTTCTTTATTTACTCATTGTGTGAATACACATTTTCCCCATGCTTTGCACCTTTTTCGATGTTTATTCTGTAAGGCAAAGCTAGGAGTTTTAAAAAATTATGGCTGCTGATATCCAGAGACACAGTCTTGTTTACATGGTCCTCAAGTATCTGCAGTCTGATGTTGAAACTGGCCTTCAGCACTGACACTAATCAAAAAATAAAAATTTAGTTCACAACTAGGGATAATTTCTGTACTTAATGAATCTTGAAGTTGCACTCAGTAGTATTTTCATTTTCAAAAGTTTGACATACAGCCCGAGTGTTCATTTCATGAATCTATATAGGGCTTTTCACACTGCGCTTAACCCCGGGTTATCATCGTTCTAAACAATGCTTTTAACCCCGGGTAAAGAAACGTTTCACACCTGTAATTTGAAAGCGGTGTTGGCACCACTTTTTACCCGGGGTTATGAAACCCTGCTCCGGAGCAGGGTTAGCACCGTATTTGCGGTAAGTTAAGTTTGTTCAGTGTGAAACAAAGTGGTGTTTGCAACAGGCAGCCAATCAGAAATTGAGCAGCGAGGCGAGTGTCATGTCAGTAACAGGAAACGCGTGTCGTGTAAACAGCAGACGGCGAGAGAAAAGTAAGAAATGTCAAAAGACGGAAAGCATGTGAACTCGAGTGATGAGGAGGTTTGTCTGTTTTCTTGCCTTTAGCCGTTTAAAGCCTCACGAGACACACAAAGGTCTACGCAGTGACTTTTTTTTTTAACTGGCAAGACGCGGAAAAAGCCGTGTAAACGGGTTGCCAGCTGTTCGTCCAATCAGTGACACCGCAAATAAGAACGTTAACCCGGGGTTTTGGGATGTACAGTGAGTGTGAAAAGTCTGTTAATGAATACCAAGGATTAACAGTTAACCCCAGGTATAGTATGAGCAGTGTGAAACGTGATTACAGATAACCCAGGATTCCGTTCATCCGGGGTTTAGGATGACCCAGGGTTAACAATTTCAAGTGTGAAAAGCCCTTATGAGTCGGAGTTCATCTCAGTTCTGGATATGTTGTTAAATGTTGTTGGTCCTTATGTGAATGTATGTATTTGTGTCATCACCAGGATGCAGAGGAAGGCTTGATTGCGTATGAAGACAGTGGAGTGAAGAACACTCTTATCTACTATATTAAAGACCTGGAGGGAGGTGCTTACCCACAGGTTGGAGACAAGGTACATTAGACTGGCACTGTGGCTCAGTGTTTCTTGTGCTTGCTGAATTTCTTCTTGGACTAATAAAGTAGTTTATCAACTTGATGGTTTGTTGTAAAGTAAACCCTCATGTCTCCACTAGGTGGAGTTCTCAATCAGTGAGGTGAAACGCACCGGACAGCAAAGCGCTGTGTCCCTCAAGATCCTTAATCGTGCTGTTGGCACCAAGAGGCTTCTGGGATACATAGCAACACTGAAGGATAACTTTGGCTTCATAGAAACGGCCAATCATGATCAGGAGATCTTCTTCCACTACAGGTAATTAATGTTTCTCCTTGATGGTTTTACTTATTGTTTGCTTTGTCGTTGTTTAATCTGAATTGTGTCCAGTGAGGTATGTGGGGATGTGGATAACATGGACCTGGGAGATACAGTGGAGTACACTCTATCCAAGGGCAAAGGAAACAAAATCAGTGCTGAGAAGGTCACCAAAGTTGCAGCTGGTATGTTGCAGAGACTTTATATTGGTTTGGCATTAATACATTAATTTTTGTTTCACGCAAATAACACAAATCTGTGTGTGTCAGTGAATGGTGTAGGAGAGGATGTGAGTAATACCGTGTTCCTGGGAAAAGTGGTTCGGCCCTTGCGCAGTGTAGACCCTTCTCAGACTGATTATCAAGGCCTTATTGAGATCACAGAGGAAGGTGAGTGACACACAAGCTGTTATTGTGTGTGTGTGGTCCTTTTAAATTCCATCTAGAGCATTTTGTAATCATGTTAGAAACCATGAACTCCCTCATTTTTAATTAACTACTGTTATCTGCTCAAACATTTCACTAGCAGCCAACAAGGATCAGAGTTATCCATTCGGCATCGTTGGTATGGCCAATAAAGGTGACTGTCTGCAAAAGGGCGAGATGGTGAAGTTTCAGTTGTGTACCGTGGCCCAGACGGGACAAAAAATGGCCTGCAATATTGTGCCTCAGCGTAGAGCCCTGGTGGAGTGCGTCAAAGATCAGGTAAACTTACTGATGCAAGAAAGCGAGAAGCTTTTAACTTAAGACACTGGCTAAACGTAGTCTCCCCCCCCATCCCCAGTTTGGTTTCATCACATACGAAGTTGGAGAGAGCAAGAAGCTGTTTTTCCATGTCAAGGAGGTGCAGGATGGTCTGGAGCTCCAGGCTGGTGATGAAGTGGAGTTTTCAGTTATCCTGAACCAACGCACAGGCAAATGCAGTGCCTGCAATGTTCGCAGAGTCAGGTAAGACTGCTGCTAATATTAAGAAATTATTGAGCTGATAAATATTTTAGATGTATATTGTTTTTTGTTTTAATTTCACAGTGAGGGTCCAAAACCAGTAGCAACACCTCGACCTGACAGACTGGTCAATCGCTTGAAGAGCATCACTCTTGATGACACCAGTGCCCCCCGTCTTGTTATTATCAGACAGCCTCGTGGCCCAGACAATTCAAAGGTACAAATAAACTGCTTTTCTGTTAACCATTTCTTGATTGAGTGTTGACTGTTTTTGTGGGTTTTTAGAAAGCATTTCTTGCTTCTAATATTGCAGGCCAGGATACTTTCAGATATGAAGCTTGCCTAAAATAATTGACTTCTCGATATTGGCCTGTTTTGTTCCTACAGGGCTTCAATGTAGAGAGGAAATCCCGCCAACCTGGTGTTACTGACTGAGTACTGTTTACCCCTCTTCCTCCTCCTCCTCACTATGGAAGAAACACCTTGAAGAAAAGCAATCAGACAGAGGGCAGAGGAAGGGATTTGTGTGTGTCTGTTTAGTTCGCTCTCATTTTATCTCACCCATAAACAATTCGCAGAGTAACAAACACATCAAGACTTGAAAATTAGCACACACAATTCCCTTCCTTTGTCACAAGATCCCTTGGAAAAAAAAAAAATCCTCATCTCATTGTCTTCATTGTATGTGTGACGTTTTTGTGAGGTTGTAATTTGAGCAAAACCCCTCGTGTTGTATGAGCGTGTGTGTGGTATGCATCACATGTAAACTTGTAAGGTTATGCAGAGGATATGAGGAGAAGTAAGGGGTTTGTAGTTCTCACATCTTTAGATTGAGATGTGGGCACTTTTTGACCCGTTTTTCGTTTCTGCTGAAATTGAAATGCCAGGAATTCTGCACATGCTGCTGTGAGTTATTGTTTTAGATTAGCTTGGCCTGTCTGTATTTTGACCTCCGTTATATATACTTTATTCTTCCTGTATCACTTGAATTCTTCCCATGTTGAGTTTCTGACCCAGGTGAAGCTGAGATATTGCTGGGCTCTTTCTGCTGAGAAATAAAATGACTTCAAAGTTCTTTTTACTCACGTTTTCCACACCAATTCCATAGGTTTTAACATGGATCTAAAAACTTAATAAATTTTCTCTGCGCTCGGAACCCGCTTGTGTATGGTTTTTGATGTGTAAATGACTATTTTTGATTACTTTCAAATTAAATTGGCTTGTGTTCTTTTTAAAGAGCCTTTATTTTAATTCCTGTTTTGATTTCAAAAGCTCAATCTGTTTATGGGCAAGTGCAGAATTCCTAATGGCGTCTTGTAGCCTGCGGTCCTTTTTATATAGCTCTCTTTCTTTGCACATGTACTTTTCTTTTTTCCTTCGCGTTCTACTTAATGTCTGCTAATGAATAAATTAATAAAGAAAAAGGTGCCTCAAAACAAAAAAAAATTAAAAGAAAAAATTGGTGTCTCTATCCTCGAGCAGCCACCAAGAGCAATTGTAGGGTGGCTTTTTTTTTTCTTCCCCCCCAAGTAGAGAATACTGGTGTGCATCCCCCCATACCTGTGGGTTGAAATATACTCTATGTAATGTGTGCTTTTACTTGGGTGGACTTTTTGAAAACCTGAATAAAATGAGCAAATGTATGCAGAACATGAGAAATGGGGGAAGTGTAATGAGTAAAATTTAAAAACGTGCAAAGAAATTTGATTACGTGGATAGAGGCTATTTGCAGTGCTTATGACAAATGGAGCTATTACTGTCATGAATATTCTCTGGAGCACCCTGGGTTTGTGTTGAACCTTAAGGTTCTCCTATATACTTTTGTTAATGGTCTTGAATGAAACAATTGAAATAAACATTTTATGAGAATCAAAGGTGTATTGTTTAATTTTTTTATGAGCAAAGCACTACAGAACCTTTAAACATAATTTTCATGCCCTTGCACAATTTTAAATGAGGTATCCATGAAACCTAAAAGAAAGGGGGTTTAGAAGTTTCATAGTGTTTAAACTCTGGTGCTTCCCAACTGTATGGTGATTTCAGAGCGGTGAACCATCTTATGTTTTATCACTGATGTTGGATTCTGGCTCTGAGACCATCGCGTCCACCATTCCCTCAGGTCTTCTGGTCCACTTAGAGGAGGATTTGATATCTGATTTGCTGAAACAAGCACATATGGGAGTTTGGACTCCAGCCTTGTCACCACCCTTTTTGTTCCACCATCTCCACATGATCCGTCTGCTGAGAGCTGTATTTTTCTGACACTTGTTTGGGCAGGTTTTGTCGCATCTGCTTGGAGATTCTCTCCAGTGATGTCTTCATGACCTGTTTGCTGCTGGGAGCTTCTCAAGTCCATCGCTTGCAGTTTCTGTTTGTACTCTTCCAACTTAGCTTTGCACTCAGCAGCTTCCTCTTTTATCTGAAGGAATTGCCTCTGAAGGTCTCTCTCAAAGACTTCCTCCGCCTTGAGCTCATTGAGCCAGAACTTGAGCTGCTCCTCTTCTTCTGGCAGCGGCTCGGAAAACTCCCTGGTAGCTTGCTGCTGCTCAATCTCAAGGATCATTTGGTCTGTTGACTCAATTTTGTGCTTTAGTTCTTGCAGACTTGCCTGTTGTTGGACAACTAGTCTTCTTAACTCTACAATCTCCTCACTCTCGGTCTCTTGATGGATTATTTGGACCACTGGATTATGGGTTTTCAGGTCCTCCTCTGAGCCTTTCCGTTCCTCTTCCTCTCGTCGCTCACACACAGCACTCTCATCAGTGCATCTCCCACGGTTCCCAAGGCAACTGATCAAAGGCTGATGTGGTGCGACTCTATTTTTGTCTTTTTTGTGTCTTGCCTGCGGCGTCCCAGAGGCCAGGGAACTTTTGATTGTGTTATCTGAGTGCCCATTTCCTTTATTGCCCTCCTTGTCTTTCCCCTTATCTCGTCCTGATTGTTGCTTCCCGCCTCTGCCCAAGTTTTCCAGCCAACCCCATGCGTCCTCCATTAATGTTAGCGACTTCCGCTTGGGTCTCTTCGATTCCTCGGGCGGTGGCTCGGAGTGGAGGCAGAGGCGTGACAGCGGTGGGAGGCTCTGGCGGTGTAGGGCAATTGCCCCGCTGGCTCTCCGCGCTCTCCCTGTCCCCTCCGCTCGCCTCATTTGGGCTTTGGGCTGGTTTGTTTCTTCCCCAAGGGATGGACCGATATGCTTCAAAGTGAGCTGCACCTCCTTAGCTTGCTCACCATATTTCTCCAAGGACTCCAAGAGATGCTCATCTGGAGTCACATTACGTTCATATTCTTTGAATTTTTCTCTCAGAGTGTATCGACCAGTGCGACCTAAGGGAGAACAATATTAAAAGGGATATTTTTGGGACAAACACAGATGCTTTTATCCAAAGCGACTTACAGATGAAGGAATTCATATCTTAAGGAGGCAATATAACACAAGAAGAACTAGCAATACAAAATTTCAAACACTGTCCAGAATAGAACAAGCAAGAATAAACTATTTCTTTAATATTGTCAGGGATTTGGCTGTTTGGAGAGTCAGAACATTTTTTTTTTTTTTTTAATCAAAACATTGTAACACAGTTTTACTCACCCTTCTTTAGTTCCAAAATTGTCCTCTGTGGAACACAAAGATATTTTGATATGAACTGTTTTTGTCCATATAATGGAAGTCAGTGTGGTCCAAAACAACTTTGACGTCCATGGTTTGGACAAAAAGCACTGAGACATTTTTCAAAATATCTTCTGATATGTTCCACATTATAAATAAAGTTGTACAGGTTTGGGACAACATGAGGTTGAGTATATCATGGCAGAATTTTTATTTTGGGGTGAACTGTCCCTTTAAGCTCTTAAGAGCATTGACCTTCTTATGAATGTTCAGTATTTCCAACAAATGCTTGCAGACTAATAGTATGGTTTCCTCATGTTTCTTCATGAAATAATTAGCTCAAAAGATGTTGGCCCAGACATTTACTTACCAAGTGCCCGTGCTAAAGCGATGACCACCTCCTGATATGTTGTTTTGTCAGTGGCTCCACAAACTATGCGCTGGACTCCTTCGACATACACCTTTACTTCCATTCTAAAAGAAAAGTAAATCAGATGTTTGTTTCTTCTGTCTAAACCTTTTTGTAAGCATAAAATGTCACATTCTCAAGAAAATGTCAATCCAATTAAATGACTTGTTCACTCCGTAATAAATATTCACTCCCAAGTTGTATTCACTCAATAATGAATTGCTGATCACTGGTTTATATAGAAAAAAAAAATGTAATATGAACATTAAGTAAGCCAATGTTGTAATATAGCATTTTGAATATGAACAGAATAAATCTATTTTTAGCAAGTAATTTATAAATCATATGAGTTGTATAGATGGTTGAGTTCATAAAATTAGATTCTGATTTTATGGAAGTTGTGTACTGTACCTGTCTTGATGTTCAGAAAATTCCTAAATTTCTTCAGTTGACTTGTAGTAAAATCCTTGCACTTAGATAAGAGGCAGTTCAATATATGTTGTCCTGGTGTACATGGAAAAGTCTTCTAGTCATCCTTGACTTAGCTGAACAAGTACAAACCCTTCCCTTCAGTAAACATTCAGATCAAGACTGATAACAGACTTCGGCTGTAGATGTTGGTATGTGTGTTTATCTACAGTGCAGTACATATATTCCCTAGACATTTTTTTTTTATTTGGATGCTAATTATTTTGAATTTGAGTAAACATGTTTACATTTGACTTATACTGGGGCCAAAACAGGGCTTCGGTTACTAAACATGCTGTGTTTTCTTGCAATCTATTCTATATCTTAAAAATACTTATGTTCTTGCAGATATTTAAGAAAACATGAGCACAGACAGTTAATTAATATACTATATGAGCTACTATTTAGTCAAAATAAATATAGGCACCATGAAGTGACCATTGATTTTTTTTTTTTTATACTTTATTTTTCTCCAATTTTTTCCAAACAAATACAGAACAAAGAACACATTCCTAAGAGCAACTTATAAACATAACAGACATATACATACAAACGGTCACCAAATACAACTTGTAGTGTATTCCATGAATATTTAGATATCGATCAGATTTTGCCATACAAAGAAGTTATGTTAAGAGTTATATCTGACTGATTTATTGATTAGGAGTCAAAATGATTCAGATTCATATGGAAATGACATAACAGAGAGAGACAAGAGGAGAAGAAGAAGAAGAGTAAATAAAATAAAAAATAAAAAAACGTACATAGATAAGCAAGTTAAAACTTTTCTCTTCTTCCTCAACCATTTCTCCCAGCATGATGCAATTCTTGTGGGTGTTGTCTTAAGGAAAGGGTCAGCACTTCCATACTGTATCACATCATTTACAATTTCTGCCATTCACATACAAGATGGGGATCTTCTTTGAGCCATTTCCCAGCATAATGGCCTTCTTACTGGTTGCTAATAATATATTAAAGGGTATATATATCCTTCTTTGTTATTTTTGAAGAAATTCCCAAGTACATAGTTTTAAAATTACACTCAAGATTCAATCCCATTATTGCATTTATCTCTCTATTCAGCTCTTGCCAGTAAGTACGAATAATATTACAGTCCCAAAAGATGTGAAAATGGTCAGCCATTACATTTCCGCATTTTCTCCAGCATTCACCAGCTTTTTGATTTCCAGTTTGCAAATATTTTATGAAAAAACGTATTATATTTTTCCAAATAAATTCCCTCCATGAATCTGAATTAGTTGTGGTCATCTGTGTTCCCCACATAGTTAACCACTCTTCTTCTGTTATAGTTATTTTGGCTTCCTTTTCCCATTTTTGTTTCACATACATTGTTGAATGTGTTTTTGTTGACATTAAACAGGAATAAATTCTTGATACAAGTTTCTTATTCACCTTCTTTTTATAAGTATCTACAAATATCTGTACTATTGTTGATCCCGTATCCTCTGGGTCTCTTATGTTTTTATTAAAATAATGTCTGACCATTGATTTTTTTTAAAAATAAATCAGTAAATAATAAAACATTTAACAAATTTTATTTTGTAATATGAAATTGTAATTTGATGAACATTTTAAGAACATATACATATTTTCTGCCTTGATTTAATTTGTTGGTAATCAATCAGAAAAAAAAAAATCAAGTTAGAAAAAAATGAATGTAACTAAATGTAATCCATTTTAAAGGTATTTCAATTTATCTAAACTTTCAGAAACATCAGACAATAGAAAAAATAGGGTGAGTTGTAACAAATAAAAAACTGTATATTTTAAAATTTCTGCATGAATGTATTGTGGTTATCAAATGTACTTGTGGCTTCTGTACATTTGTTACTTTTAAAAGTGGTTCTGTACAAAAAAAAGCTTAATCTTTAAAATACATTATACAAGATACTAAAATGCATTGTGGAAAACTGCTTACTGGTTACAGGGCCATAGTCGTCTAATATTTAGACCAGTAGTATTTTGAATAAACGCAGGTGTAAAGACTTTTATTTTGAAAACCTTTGAGACGGACAAAAATAAGGTCATTACTTCACACATGCATCCAACTTGAATCGTCCGACGTTGTTTGACAGATAAACATGAAGATTGTAACATGGAATATAAACGGCATACGAACGTTTAAAAATGGCATCAAGAAAATTTTGGATTCATTCGATGCCGATATAATCTGCGTCCAAGAGACTAAAGTTACCCGTAAGTGTTTTAAAGAAACGCGGGACTTTGAATGGGTCAATAAAGCACATGTGCCCTATTTTTTAATAATTTAATAACTGTAACAGCTCAGCATACTTTTTTTTTTTTCAGGTGACCTGTTGGATGCGAAGACAGCAATTGTTGATGGCTACAATTCATACTTTAGTTTTAGCCGAGGACGAAGTGGATACTCGGGTAAAGCAGCATACAGAACCATTAATCAACAGTAAAGTGGCTCTAAATAAAAACTGGGATGTTTTAAACACCGGATTCATGTCCATATTTTTAAAAATAATCGTAGCCTTGTTTTTACAACCACTGTCTGCAATGAGCAACCTGATTTTCTCCATGACCAGGCGTAGCGACCTACTGCAAGGATACCGCTACTCCATTCCTGGCTGAGGAAGGATTGACAGGTCTGCTGGCCAATCAGGGAGAGGCTGTTGGTTGCTATGGTGACCAGGTTGAGTTGTCCAGTGAGGAGCTTCTGGCGCTGGACAATGAAGGAAGGGCTGTCATCACTCAGCATCACTTCATGCAAGTTTAAGGATCTTAACCTTTGGACATTTACTAGTAAGCCTAACATGTTGTGAACGTTGTTTTCACTTTTTTTTTTTTTTTATTCTCAGTGGCAAAGATGGACCACAGAAGCTGACCGTTATCAATGTATATTGTCCCCGAGCTGATCCAGACAAACCTGAGAGAAAACAATACAAGCTCCAGTTTTACCAGTTCCTCCAATGCAGAGCTGAAGCCATCTTGAGCTCAGGGAGGTGAGAGAGAGATCTTACAAAAAAGATCTAAGATGTCTATTTGTTTGATTAACCCATTCCTCTGTCACTCTTCAGTCACGTGATTGTATTGGGAGATGTTAACACTTCTCATCGACCCATAGACCACTGTGACCCAGATGATGTGGTAAGTCCTTTAACATTTTCCTCCATCATTATTTCAAGATTTCTGTTAACTCCAGTTGTCCTGACTAGGTGTCACAATTCTTAAAAGTCCACAGTAAAAGCAGAAATGCACTGTATAATGCAACACAGTCACAAACAATTAGTATTAATTTGCGGATTAATACTAGTGCAATACTAGTGATTAATTTGCTGATTAATAAAAGTGCAACAGTGCCCACTTTTTAGTGATGCTGGTTGCGAACGTATTTTTCCCATTCTTTTTTCCATAAGGAAAATCTTAAAATCCTTAAGATTTATAAGCCATGAACCGAACTAACCAGTTACGAGATAAATCAAGAGGTTACAAATTTTGATTTGAAGCAAAAAAGTATTTGAATTTACTTTGGTAAGGTCATGCCATGGTTTCCCATCTACACGTAGCTAGAGTAATATTACAGTAAACAGAGGTTAGGCTCACCCTATTTAGGTTGGTCGAACAACATCCAATTGACCTAAATGGAAATTCCCTTCAAGCCCTTGCAGTCTAAGTACACTTGAATTAGTACCATGTGCTAGCCGGATCTCTAAAAATCCAATTGTCGTGCCCTATGCTTCATCTCAACTGGATTTTAGTCTGTTACTAACCTGATGCAGAAATGAGGTAACAAGGATACAACATAATCTACTAGAGTTAATAATTTCAGAGTAAATGTAATCAATTCAAATGTAACAATTTATTATTAGTCAGGTAAAATGTACTATACCAATGACATAGTCAATTCAAAGATAATCAATACAAGACACCAGACTCTCAAAGATAAATCTAAGAGTAAAAGATGCATATCTGACTTTAGAAAATACATAGTATGGAGTGTATGGACACACTCCTCACTACGGCTCTTCAGGCAACAGAATCGCCTGATCCTCTTGCAATATTTCCTTAAGGGAAGTGGTGTGGCCAAGTATGGTGACCCATACTCAGAATTTGCCCTCTGCATTTAACCCATCCAAGTGCATGCACACAGTAGTGAACATACACCCGGAGCAGTGGGCAGCCAATGCTGTGGCGCCCGGGGAAAGTACTTCAGACCAAGACAAACATCCTCCAAATGCAGACAAGAACTAACAGTTAGCATTTGCATTGATTAAGGCCTAGATGTGTTAACACCATTTGGGGACAGATAGTAATTTGCATGAAAGGCACTGGGAAATGACACACCCTCGACAGTAATCTCTAAACTCTTAGGATTTGTATTACCTTTTAGTCTACTTCTTGTAAGACTGAGACCATTGTACCAGAGACATAGAGACAGTTCAAATGATACCAAACATGACTGTAAATAATACTTGCATTCATGTAGAACATTATATTATACTATTGTCCATTCTGAGTGAGCTAAGTGGCAGGAGGATGGGGAAGGGGAAGAAAGCGGATGAGAAGGAACTAATGCATAGGTGAGAGAGATGTTTTCCCGCATATTCTCTCAGTGACATTTGGAAACAGATGGCTGTATGTTAATACACTGTCTGTGTATTGTCCGTCTCAGAAGATCAAAGTGTGAGGTTCTGTACAGAAGTCTTACAAAATGACATCAAATTAAAAAAAGATGGAGGAAATATAAAAGTATTGATTTAAAGTTGTTGATTAGATGTAGATGTAGATAAGAATTCTTTTGCTGTGGTTTGCTTGTTTTAGTTCTCTGATTGATGGAGATGACAGCATCATGGTTTATGTAGATTTTCACCACTGTTAAACACAAACATTTAAAAAATAACTGTATGTGGTCTGATAGCTTCAACAAAAGCGTACACCATTGATTAACAACCTCGTAATACATAGTAGGTCTGCCTGTGACAGTTTATAAGGCATCATTAAAATTCAGTTCCATATGGAGAAAATCAGTGGGATTTTTATTTCTGGAACCCAGCTGTTTCACTTGAGGGTCATTCCGTGTCACCTCAACCAGAGATCCCTGGCTCAAATTTTTGATTTTGCTAATATTATTTCTAAAGAAAGACAGACATATATAGTGATGAATGCCAAAATAGTAAATGTCATGGATGAATATTTACTGAGTAATCCACTATTTTGTAGAGGGGTTCAAAATGGCTATTTTCACCTGAGATACAGAGCCAAATTACAAGGGGCTAAAAATGACTTCAAAAAGAAGGCAGCATCATAATGTTATTTGTACACAGAGATTGGTAGGTCTGTTAGTAAAAATCTGTTGACTTTAGCAATTACAATTGTTTTGATAGAAGGAAACAAGACGCATTCGTAGTTTTAACATTACTTATTCTTTAGACTTTCTGCTGTAAATACAGCAAGTATTTAGCTGTATACAAAGTGACCAACACCTGGTTTTCAACCCCTAAAAATAGGTAAAATATTCAACAATCTGAAAATCGAGCCTCATTGAGATCCCCATATCTCTGGGACTGAACAATGTAGGGCCTTAAAAATGAAGATCCCAAATGAAAAGTTTATTAAGGACTAGAATCTAAAATCATATTGCAATATCTTTAATACTTTTTGAGTTACAGGCATGAAAACTTTGGAAAAAGAATGTTTATGGCAGTCAGATAAGTATGTTCAATGCAGTTGCTTTGACAGAAGTAAATGAGATACATCTCTAGTTTCAACATTATTTGTTCTTCAGACATTTCTCTTTAAAAGAAAAGAAGTATCATATTTTTGCAAATTGACCCACATTTGGTTTTTGACCACTGAAAATGTGTACATTTTAACAATTTACTCCTGGAGCCATGTTGAAATTCCAATATCTCTGGAACTGAACATTACAGGGCTTTAAAAATGAAGATGCCAAAAGGAAAGTTTGTTAAGACGCAATATCTAAAATTGCATTAAGATATCTTTAAAGTTTGCATGCCTGTAACTCAAGAACTATTAGAGTAAAAACTTGAAAAGTGACGGTATTTCCCCAATTTTGAATGGTCACAAAATTGGTCCATTGGCACAAAATGCAACAAAGATTGCTAAAGTCAGCAGATTTTACTAACAGACCTACCAATCTCTGTGTAAAAATAACATTATGATGCTGCCATCTTTCTGAAGTCATTTTTACCCTCTTGTAATGTGGGTCTGAATCTCAGGTGAAAATTGCCATTTTGACCCCCCTCTACAAAATAGTGGATTACTCAGTAAATATTCACATCCATGACATTTTGGCTTTCATCACTATACATGTCTGTCTTTCTTCAGAAAAATATTAGCAAAATCAAAAATTTGAGGAGGGGAAGTTTCTGAAATTTGGTTGATTTTACACGGAATGACCCTTTATACCAGGGGTGTCAAACTCAGTTCCTGGAGGGCCGCAGCCCTGCAGAGTTTAGTTCCAACCCTGCTCCAACACACAAACCATGTAGTTTTCAAATA
>JAFVLL020043065.1:0-11634 GCA_021397915.2 Tor tambroides
GCGGGCTTCGACCCCAGGGGGTTAAATGTCATTATATGTCATCCCTGAGTTTCCATGTCTGTATCGCTGCGTTTTTGTTTATTAAAGTCTATGTTCAGCATCCCCAGCGACTCTTCGTCTCCTCGCTCCTCGTTGCTCCCATATAGTAAATTGTGACAGAACAGCGGACCAATACTGAAAAGTAGGCGGCGCCCCTCTCCCCGTGTTTGTTTTCCAGTTTTGAAAGGTCTTTTGTTTTCCTGTTTGTTTCTCCCCCTGGCATGGAAACCGCAGCACGCGTCATTGCCCTAGCCTGTAGGGATCTCCCCTTCCTCGAGTATCCCTGGGAGTTCTGCGGGCTCGCCGCAGTGACGGCATTAGATGACGCCACCATCAACTCGCTGTTCTGGCACGGGGCCAATTACCATCGCCCTGTGGACCTCCCAGACTCCAAGAGACTATGCTGGAGGGAAGGGATCAGCCCGTCGTCAAGCCCATCAGCCATACCCCAGTCAAGCCCACCGACCAGCCCATTCACTCCCAACCAAATGAGGAGGATAAGGAAAAAAAGACTGTTAGCAGCTCTCATCCTCGCCTCTGAATCGGCTCCAGCCCCAGAGTTCGCTCCAGTGTCGCTTCGGCCCCAGAGTTCGCTCCTGTATCGGCTCCAGCCCCTGACCAGAGTCCAGTGCAGGCTTCAGCCCCTGACCAGAGTCCAGTGCAGGCTCCAGCCCCTGACAAGAGCTGCAGATACCCTGTTAAGCCCAAGGAGGGCTCCTGTTCTCCAGTTAAGCCCAAGGAGGGCTCCTGATCCCCAGTTTAGCCCACGGAGGGCTCCTGATCCCCTATTAAGCCCAGGGATGGCTCCTGTTCCCCTGTTAAGCCCAGGGAGGGCTCCTGTTCCCCAGTTAAGCCCAGGGAGGGCTCCTGTTCCCCAGTTAAGCCCAGGGAGGGCTCCTGATTCCCCGTTTAGCCCAAGGAGGGCTCCTGCTCCTATGCCTGGCTCATGGAGGGCCTCTAGAGCCGGGATTTTCCCCAAGTGTTATTTTGGGGGGGTAGTAGGGCTCCTGTCATAGAGGCTGGGGCAGGGGCTGGGGCCGCGGCCTCAGAGGCTGATATGCCATGGCTCCCCAAGCTCCCTGATTTGTCATGGCTCCCCGGACGGTTTTTCCCGCCATGGCTCCCTGAGCTCCCTGATCCACCATGGCTCCTCGAGTCGTCTGCTCTGCCATGGTGCCTGGATCTGGGGCCACCTTAGAGTCATCCCATCCCATCCAAGCCGGTTCTGAGGGACCTCCAAGGCACCCACCCTCCCACCCCTTTGATGTTATGTGGCGCTGGGACGCGCCTTCCAGAGGGGGCGTCATGTCATGCCATGGACTATTCTGTGTGTTTTGATCTAATTTTCCCTCATGTTTTCCCATGCCCATATATGGTCTTCTTGTTCCTGTTCCCTGATTGTGTTCTATTTGATTCCAGGTGCGTCTCGTCTTCCCCTTATTGAGTTGTTTATTTAAGGAGTGTTCTGCTCTGAGGTCTTCGTCCGCTGTTAAACATCATTATATGTCATCCCTGAGTTTCCATGTCTGTATCCCTGCGTTTTTGTTTATTAAAGTCTATGTTCAGCATCCCCAGCGACTCCTCGTCTCCTCGCTCCTCATTGCTCCCAGAGTGAATTGTGACAATTGGCAGATTGGATTTACACTCTGGATCTGGTTAAAAAACACTTTATGGACTACGCATTGATTAATATCGTGGTCCCATGTCCGCTGAGATTTATGCTGTCGATTATCGTCGGATTTGTTTCGTGCTTGGCACCTGCTTGAGTGGATAATCGCCGCAACCTGTTTCACTGTGGAGTTGCAAATAGGATGAAAGTTCCTGCGTCTTCTCTATAAAACATCTTTTATGGACTACATATGGACATATGGATTAACATCATAGACCATCAACGGATTTGTATTAGACTCAGCACCTGGTGAGCATTCCCTGCGGGACAGTTGTATCATGACTGTGTTGTTGTTTGGCGGTTGGACATTATTGACTGTGTTGGGGGTGTTCGTCATTTGGAATAGTGTACGTTACCCCTTTGATATATCTTCACCACCGGCTTGTAGCTGTTTGTTAGTCAACTACACTGCTTCAGAACTCAAGCGTTTAAACTGTTGACCCGGGTCTCACCTGACACCAAGCACTTATTTATGATGCGTTGAGTTGGGAATCCTTCGTCGTTCGAGATATGTTCACCGGGGTTCACGGTCAAGTTGTCCAGCTTCCACTGTCAATCTTGGACCGATACCTGTTATATGGTCTACAAAGCAGTATGCCTCGCATCGGAAGCAATTACAGTGTGGTTTTAATTTGGATTCTCTTTATTCCTGATCTAAGACTCCCTTTCATGACTCCTCTTTACTGAAAAAGAAAGCAATGCCATCTGTTACAAACAAAACTTTTCTGTTGAATGACTTTTCTCATCAAATAACTTTCAAATCAATAATTTTCTGTTCGTTACTGAAACATGGCTTGCACCAGAGGATTGAACTTCTCTATCTGAACTCTGCCCTACAAACTGCAATTATCTCAGCTACCCTAGAACTTTGAGTTGGGGGGGGGGGGGCTTTCCAGTTCTGAGGCTTTAGTTTGTGAAGTGGATTTATTGGAACCTTTGCTTTGTGCCTTGATTTACAGAAGACCAAAATCCAATAAGGATTTTTTTAACAGAGTTCTCTGAATTTTTATCTATCTTGGCCACAAAAGCTGATAATTTTCTGCTTCTAGGTGATTTCAATGTACATGTGTGCTGAGCTGTCCGCAAAAGCCACTTGTAAGAGAATTCACTCAACTTTTAGATTCTTTCAACTTTACACAATTTATTTCTGGTCCTACACATATGCAGGGCCACACACTTGACCTTGCTATGTCATCAGGTTATCCTTTAACAAACATTGAGGTCTGTGATGCTGGTTTGTCTGATCACCTGCCAATAATATTTGATTGTTCTATTGCTGTCTTAAAATCTGAGAGCAGGCCTTCTACATATCTGTCTAGAGTTATAAACTCTTCTACTGCTGTACAGTTTACAAAGGTTACAAAGGTGTCACGACACAGTTTTCTGATGTGGATGGTTTGGTCGATAGTTTTAATACATCATGTACTGGGATTTTACATAAAATTTCCCCCCTCAAGGTCAGGAAGTTAAAATCTAGAAAACAGCCTTGGATTAATAGAAAAGTTTGTGTTCTAAGGAAGAAGTGTAGAAGGGCAGAAAGACAATGGAGAAAGGACAAATTACAAGTCTCGTATCTGTTATTGCAAAATTCTCTGGTCAGATTTCAAGAGGCAGTTGCCTTGCAAAAGTCTAAATATTTTTCTAATCTGATTTCTCAAAATTCTCACTGTCCAAAGCTTTTGTTTTCTACCATTAATTCTGTATTAAACCCTCCCTCTGGGATCGGTGTTGGTCATAGCCCAGAGCTGTGTGAGAAGTTTTGCAGCTTCTTTATAAACAAAATTGCTTGTATTAAATCTCAGATTGTTATGAATCCATCTCAGAAGGTTTGATATTTACCTTCGAGTCCTGCTAAATTTTCACATTTCCATCCTATCTCGCACTCTGAGTTGTCAAACATAGTGTCCAGTTTAAGATCAACCACTTGCTCTCTTGACATTATTTCAACTTCGCTACTAAAGGAAGTGTTGGATGCAGTTGCACCAAATATTATTTCCATTATCAACAATTCCTCACAGACAAGTTTAGTTCTATCCTATTTTAAACATGCAATGGTTCATCCGCTGCTTAAGAAAGCAAATCTGGATCCAGCTGATTTTAACAATTATAGACCTATTTCGAAATTGCCATTCTTGTCAAAAGTATTGGGGAAAGCTGTTTTAAATCAGTTATCACCTTACTTAATTGAGAATAATATACTGGATCCTTTTCAGTACGGTTTTAGATCTAAGCATAGCACTGAATCGGCCTCATTAAGAGTGGTAAGCGATTTGTTATTATTTATGGATTCTGGAAATTGTGCAGTTTTGGTACTGTTGGATCTAAGTGTGGCATTCGATATAGTAGATTACTGCATTCTTTTAAAAAGGTTAAAAACTGAGATTGGTATCTGTGATTCAGCCTTAGATTGGTTTGAATCCTATTTTACTGCGAGGAGTTTCTCTGTGGAGATAGGTCAATCTCATTCATCAACTGCCTCTGTTACTGGTGAGGTACCGCAGGGCTCCATCTTGGGCCCGATTTTGTTTGCTTTATATATGCTCCCTCTTCGTTTTATTTCTGAGTTTTACAAGGTCTCATATCACATTTATGCGGGTGATACCCATTTGTACATGTCAATCAAACCTGAGTCAAAGTCCTTATCTGACTTGCTTGCTTGTGTAAACAACATCAGAAGCTGGATGAGTGATCATTTTCTTCAGTTAAATGAGAACAAGACTGAAGTCATTCTATGTGGCTCCCCCATTTGGTTAACAGCCTGTCCTCTAGTTTAGGACCACTGCAAGCAAATATCCATACTCATGTAAAGAACCTGGGTGTTGTTTTTGATTCAGAGTTAAAATTAAAAACAAGCAAATAAACTCTGTTGTCAGAGCTAGTTTTTTTTTTTTTTTTTCCCCAGCCTAGGGGTTTACATAAACTGAAATCTCTTCTATCTTTTAGTGATTTAGAGACAGTTATTCATGCCTTCATTTCTACAAGGCTTGATTATTGCAGTGCTTTATATGCTGGTGTCAACCAGTTTTCCCTTTCACATTTGCAACTGGTTCAAAATGCTGCAGCCCGCTTCTTAAAAGAGAAGAAGAGGGAGCATATCACCCCTTTTCTAGCACATTTGTATTGGCTACCAGTTAAATTTAGAATTGAGTACAAGGTTTTAACTTTTGTATTTAAAGCCTTGCATGGTCTGGCTCCAGTCTACATCTCAGACCTTATTTATCCATACTCACCTCTGAGATCTCTTAGATCAACCTCTGATAATCTATTAACCGTCCCATTGTCTCGTTTAAAATCCAATGGTGATAGAGCCTTTTCTGTTTTAGCCCCTAAGCTGTGGAATTTGTTACCTCAATCTGTTAGGTTATCATCTTCCTTATCTGTATTTAAATCATCATTGAAAATGTATCTCTTTTCTCAGGCCTATTCATAGTTGTTGCATATGTTGGTCTTAGTGAGTTAATTTATTGTCCCTGACTTTTAATCGGTTTTATGTGTTAATTTTGTTGATTTCATTTTTAAATTTAGCATTTTTTATCATTGTATTGTGGTACTGTGAAGCACCTTGGTCAGCATTAATGTTGTTTAAAGGTGCTATATAAATAAAAATGACCTTGACCTTTATAATTTCATCTTGATAAACAAAAATATATAAAAGATGCTGGAGTGATTGGAGTAGATTATGGTAAGTGACATAGTAAGAAAAATGAGTCGTGAGATAAAAATGAGAAAACCACAAATAACAACATACAACCTTCTGTCTATTTTTGGTGCATATGAATCAGCAATCTGGTTTTGAGTGAAATAATGAACAAATATGTTTATTAAGCATTTATAATGTGATTTAAAAAATGTCTCACTTTTTGGCAGGTATTGTGCTAAAATCACTCTTTTTATTCATGCAGTTATAACTGCTCATCAATGATTTATAATGCATTTGTAAACGAGTTATTAGTCCTCTATGAACACCTTTATAAAAAAAATTACAAAGGGAACCTTAATGTAAAGTGTTCCCACTGTAACAGAATAGTAACCAAGTGACAAGTTACTCTTATCTTTTTAGGTTATTTATTTGACAATATAATAATTAAAAAATAAGTATTAATTATATAAATCAAGACTAATACATGTTGTAAAAAGAAAATATTGTTCTTTGTTAGTTCATGATACCTAATGCATTGACTAATGTACAGAACCTTACTGTGAAATTTTTACCAAAAATTCATGTTGTTTTTTCATAGATCATACATCTGAAAGACAGACCTTACAAAAGCTCTCTCTTTCTTCTTTTGCAGGCCATAGTGAGTGCAAATAAAGATGTCCGATTGTGTTGATATTGAAGAAAAGCCACCTGCCCCCCCTTTAAGAATGAACAGTAGTTCCCGTGACCCTTCCTCAGTGCACAGTTCAAAACCACTTCCAATGGCTCCAGAGGAGAAGAACAAGAAAGCCCGTCTCAGGTCCATCTTTCCAGGGGGAGACAAAAGTATGTGCACTCAGTTGCCCTACGCAGAATCTGTACGTTTTCACATTTTCTGTGCTCACTGTAGGGGAAATATGTGGAATGTGTTTAAATATGGTAAAATGTGTTAAACAGATCTAAATGTACTGGCTATTGTATGATCTCAGAAGACCTGGAATATACAGTATAGTATAGCTTTTAATTTGTCATTTGTGGAACTTAACAAACTTAGTCCCCAAGTATTATTATTTCACATCAGATTAGATATTTTGTGAAATGTTTTTGTTTGTGAATGGATTAAAGAAAAACATATGGATTCGAAGGGTGAGTGAATTAACAAAAAAACAAACAAAAACAAAAAAAAAACAAAAACAAACATACAAAAAACATTTGGCTGAACTGGTCCTTTAACTAGCTTCACCAACAAGATTACCAGCAAATCAGCAGAGAAGCCAAGGGCAGTATTGTACCATTCAAATGGTATACTTTTTTGATAGGCTGAACTAAAAGTGTTAAAGTGTGTTTGTTCCTCTATTCAACAGCCAATAAAAAGAAAGAGAAAGAGCGTCCAGAGATATCCCTGCCCTCTGATTTCGAGCACACCATCCATGTAGGCTTTGACGCAGTAACGGGGGAATTTACTGTAAGTTTAACCAGTCTCAGGTGTTTTATGTTTTGTGTATGTGTGTTTAAGAGTCATTGTTATCTGTAATATATGGTTCATGTGGATGTTATCATTTTATAACAGTTGCCATATGTGTGTGTGTTGTTAGATATTAGCATTAGTAATGAAAATCATCAACCATAAGGAAGATGTTTAGAACAGTGCCATAACAGTAACTAGGGCTGGGCAATGTGGCCAAAAATATTATCACAGTATTTATTATTAGGGGTTCAAGCACATAGTGCTGAAACCCTATTGTAACTGTTAGGATTTTTAGGGGTTCAACTGATCGTGCAGACCAAATCGTAAGTCGTAGAGACTTGAAACTTGGAGGGATGGTAGTACTCACACAGCCTACAACGTAAACCGAGGCTTGCCCCAATCGGCCTGACGGGAGTGTTACAGTGATCGAAAGTACGAAATCGCTCGTAACTCCTAAACCATCCGTCGCAGGCTCAAGTAGCTTATGTCATTGGAATCCTTGGCTCATGCCGGACAAAACGCACACTTCAGATTTGATCGTGAGCCCAGCTAAATTTTCGGGTATTTCGCATTTTTTGCAAAACCTACTTTTGCGAACTAGTCCTAGTCCGATTGGAACCAAACCAGTGCAGAAATATTATCTGGACAGTGAAGATCAATAATTATCAAAAAAAAGTTGAACTTTCAAAATGTTTGAAAGAGGCGGGGCCAATTTTACTAAAATGGCTATAACTCTTGAACGGAATGAGATATCTTCACCAAACTCGGTACACATGTGTACGAGCTCAATCTTTGGTCAAATAATAAAAAAAACTCTGCAGCTCTACCACTTGGTAGCGTTGTAAGACAGAAAAAAAATAAAAACAGCTATAACTAGGCAACCGTTGATCCGATCGGCTTGAAAATTGGCATGCAATGTCTTGGTCCAAAGTGGCACAAGTGTCTATGAGGACATTCGCGTATCTCAAAAACATGGCCGCCATTGGCCTATGAAGTTTAAGCACCTATTTGACAAGGTTAACAGAGGTCGAACGGAACGAAACTCGGTGGGCATGTTCGACTTATGGCCCTAAAGGTCTGTAAGAATTTTGAAAGAAATTGGCCACCAGTTGGCGCTAACTATATTTTTTGGCTCTGTAATGACGTGGTGTTTTATCATGTGTAATCACGTCACATATCCACACAATATGCATATCATTTGATAGATCTCCTCATAATGAGCAACTTTGACTCAAGAGCCATTGCTGTTAATCAAATCGTTCATTAATTATTCACAAATATGTTAAAAACCTACTTTTGCGAACTAGTCCTAGGTTTTTCGCCCAATCGGAACCAAACCACTACAGTAATATTCTCTCGACACTCTAGATCAATAATTATCAAAAAAAAAGTTTAATTTTGTCCTTTGATTAGCTATAACGGGGTCATTTGGCAAAGGGGCGTGGCCAAATATACCCAAAAGCCTATAAAACCTAAACAAAAACTCAAAACTTTACGAATCTTGGTGAAAGCATGAGTCAGATGACTCTTAACAAGCATACAAAGTTTCATGGAGATCGGACCATAGGTGGTGCTATAACAGTTAAAAAGGCCTCAAAAACACAATATTTCTGTATAAAAAGACCTCAAATTGTAGAACATGTTCATATATTCACACAAACACTAGGTCTTCATAGCATATGATAGATCTCCTCATTCTGAACACCTTTGTCTCTGGGAGTAATTCTGTCAATCAAATCGTTCATTAAATATTCTCATTTATGTTAAAAACCTACTTTTGCAAACTAGTCCTAGGTTTTTTGCTCAATCTTGATCAAACCACAACATAACAATTCTCTGGACTCCCTAGATCAATAATTATCAAAAAAAAAATTGAATTTTGTCCTTTAGTTAGCTACAACGGGGTCATTTAGAAAAGGGGCGTGGTTACATGTACCCAAATGCCTATAAAACCTATACGAAAGCTCAAACCTTTACAAAACTTGGTGAAAATATGTGTCAGATGACTCTTAACAAGAATGCAAAGTTTCATGGATATTGTACCATAGGTGGCGCTATAACAGTGAAAAAGGCCTCAAAAATACAGTATTTCTATGGTAAATGACCTCAAATTGCAATAAAATGTTCATAATATTCACTTATACACTATATCTTCATATCGTACAATAGATCTTCTCATTCCGATCAACTTTGCCTCTAGCATCACTGCCGTCAATCAAATTGTTCTTTAAGTATTTGAGATTATTTAAAAAACCTACTTTTGTCAACTAGCCCTCAGTTTTTAACTCAAAATCAATCAAATCAGTGCAGTACTATTCTCTAGACTTTCTAGGTCAATAATTATCAAAAAAAAAAGTTGAACATTTGCATTTGGACAACTATAAACCGGTCATTTTATAACATGCTCTTTACATAGTGTACCCAAAGGCCTATGAATCCTAAAAGAAAGCCAGCAACTTCTCTCAAAACTGTGTAAAATGATGCATTCTTTCATTCTAAACAAGCATGCAAAATTTAAGAGAGATTGGGCAAAAAAATAACACTATACTTATAAAGGTTAAAAACACAGTGTTGTATGAGAAATTGCAATTTATAGCCACTAGATGGCAGTGGAAGACCACTACTGGGCTTATTAAACACTAAAACAGTACTGTTCATAGGTTTTCTTATGGAGATTTTCAGCATCCTACCTCCTGTAGTTTGTCTCCGTGCCTCTAGAGGGTCCCCTGTGTTCTCCTCTGCCTTAGTTCTTCTTCGTGTGGCCTTGTTAGCACTATCTATCTCACCTGTGCCTTGTTTCCCCCGGTGTATTTAAGTTGTTTATTTTTCCCTTGGTTCCTCACTCGGTTTTTGAGTCTTTGCCCTGTGTTTCCTGCCTGGTCTAGCTAAAGCCTCTCTAACTACCCCAAGTTAGGTATCCTGAGTCCTTTTCTTTGATTGTAATGGTTCTCTGGCTTTGTTTTCTCCCCTCGTGGAGTTTTTATTTTCTCTTTTGGTTTTTTCCATTGTTTATGATGCTGTTAATACCTCGGTCTGAGAAGAACTTTTGTTGAATTATTCTTGCAAAGACTTTTTTTAAATAAATCTTCATTTCCTGGAATACTGCCGTAAGTGTTTCGTTTGGGTCCAACATTACCAGTCCTGTGGCTCAGTGGTAGATCTTTCAACCACCACACCAGAGACTTGAGTTCAAGCCCGGCTCGTGACAGAAAAACTGAGTCAGACATAGACCCAGAAACACTCGCCTCCAAGAACCTGTTGGCAGTGATTGCTCAACACGAGTCATCGTTCCAATGCCATGAAGCCGTTCTCAGCCATCGGGAGGCGCTAATGACCAAACACTCTCAACTCCTGGCCGATGTGATGGGTTCCATCTGCCAGCTCTTTGAACGGCTCCTGGGCACTTCACCTCCCTCTACTTCACCCCCGAGTGGCAACAGGCCTACTTCAGTTGCAGAGTCTTGATTACCACCTCCCAAGTCCTTTGCTGGGGATCCTAACTCCTGCCAGGGTTTTCTCACCCAATCCTCCCTGACCTTTGAGCTCCAGCCCTCAAGTTTTCCTACAGACTGCTCCAAGATTGCTTACATAATTACCCTTCTCTCAGACAAGGCGCTCTCCTGGGCCTCCGCGGTGTGGCAATCCCAAGATGCCTATTGTGAGTCGTACATGGCCTTTGAAGAAGAGTTCAAGCGAGTGTTTGATCATCCAGTCAGTGGTCAGGTAGCTTCCAAGCGCCTGCTTACTCTCAATCAAGGCTCCAGCGCCGACGCAGATTTTGCAATTGAGTTTCAGACCATCGCGGCAGGAAGCGGATGGAACAATGAGGCGTTGATGGTCTGCTTTCAGGGAGGGCTGTCCAAGCCCCTTCAAGATGAGTTAGCCACCCGAGAACCAGCTGCTGATCTCGAGTCCCTCATTGCGATGGCCATCCGCCTGGACAATCGCCTGAGAGAGCGGAGGGTGGCTCGCCGCAAAGCGTCTCAGTCCCAAGTTCCTGTGAGCAAGTCTGTTTCCCCAGTTCGTATTCCTGCGTCCAAGGCTTCCCCAGCCCCTGAACAGCTCCATGATTCCCCGGAGGACATGCAGTTGGGTCATTCCAGGCTCTCTCCCAACGAGAGGGAACGTCGCATGAGGGAGCGACGTTGCCTCTACTGCGGTGCTTCCGGCCACTTTCGCTCCACTTGTTCTGAGCTCTCGGGAGACGGTTATCCCCTCCCAGCTACAGGAGGGCTGTGATGGGGAAAATTAGAGCTCCTCCTACTAACGCCGTTCTAGCTGTTCCAGCCACTCTCACTCAACCACCAATGGTTTTAGGTCAAATAATTAACAATTCCGTTTTTTCAGAATTTAGCAGTAAGAAATTACTCGTCATCCAGGTTTTTTTATATCAACTATGCATTTTGTTAGTTTCTCAATTTGGTGTGTTTCACCGGGCCGCGAAGAAATATAGAGCTGAGTATCATCAGCATAACAGTGAAAGCTAACACCATGTTTCCTGATGATATCTCCCAAGGGTAACATGTAAAGCATGAAAAGTAACGGCCCTAGTACTGAGCCCTCAGGTTCTCCATACTGCACTTGTGATCGATATGATACCTCTTCGTTCACTGCTACGAACTGATGGCGGTCAGATAAGTACGATTTGAACCATGCTAATGCACTTCCACTAATGCCAACAAAGTTTTCTTGTCTATTCAAAAGAATGCTGTGGTCAGTAGTGTCAAATGCAGCGCTAAGATCCAGTAGCACTAATAGAGAGATACAACCACGATCAGATGATAAGAGCAGGTCATTTGTAACTCTAATGAGAGCAGTCTC